>SKCR01030840.1:0-105297 GCA_019454045.1 Zanthoxylum bungeanum
AGTGATATACGGATGGATATATAAAACAATTTGTTCCTAGAACAAATCACTCCATTTCCACTCCCCGCTAGCGATATACTACTACTACCCAATTACATAATACAATAAAAGAAACCTCATTTACATTGAGGGGAATTAGGTGAGAAGAGAATACAAAGAGATAAAAGAGATAAGGCTGGACACGCAGGTCCAATTTATAAATTCTAAATTTACAATAATTTCTAAAATTACCCTTTCCCTTCTAATATCCATCCGCTATACACTATTCATTCATCACATACATGTATATTCATTCAAGATGCTATACAACCAATCAAATCAATCCATTAATTAGTCTTTATTTAAATGATCATCCAATGTTCAATCAACGGTTTGATTTTGCGCGAGTCCAACTCGTTTGAGAATAAGTACATAAGGTACGAATTCATGAATTATATCAAACTACTCGTTAAATCCAATTTAAGCCGTATTCAATATTAATTCAATTTATTTAATTCCAAATTAAATGTTTACACTTTTAATGTGCTTTTAAAGATTAGATTCTAAATCTTATCAAATTGGGTCTCCAAGCCCAACTAACATCCAATGTTTGTTTAATTAAAGTCCGATGGGCTTTCAATTGATTTATAAAGGCTTGGGCTTTGGTCAATGTGGGTCAAACCCAATTACCAAGCCCAAATAAGGAATCACCCTTAAGTGCCACAAAATCAATTTCAAGCCCATAAGGCCCAATTAACATAAAAGCCCATTAATTAAATTTTAATATTCCAAATTTTAAAATTCAATTGATTAAAGTGTAATTTCATGATTAATTCATTAAATCAAATATTTCAAAAATACCAATTTAATTTATTATTCATCAATTGTTCAAAACACTTGTCTAACATTTATTTGAACAAAAATCAAGTCCTTTAACATGTCATGTTGTATTCGGCCAAGAGAGATTTTTGCGGTTCGATTTGTTTTCAATCCAATTGAATCACTAATCTAACATACATATAGATTTTAGGTCATCCAATGAACTTGAAAGCAAAAATTCAATAATAGTGAAAAGACCTCAATTTTCGGTCAAGCATCAACTTTAGGGAAAAATCATCCAATGTATTTTTTTCTCAAAATTGAACATGTATTACATCAAATATCATACATTTAATCATGCTTAAGTTATCCAATAAACTTGTGCATGAAAAATTCCAAATCTTCAAATGACCTACACATTCGGCCAATGCATCAATTTTGGGGAAAAAATATCCAATACAATTTTCTCAAAATTGATCATGTATTACATCATATTACAAACATTTAAGCACACTCAAATCATCCAATGAACTTGTGCATGCAAAAATTCAACTTAATGGAAGTGCCTCACATTCGGCCAAGACATCAATTTTGGGGAAAAATCATCCAATGCATTTTTCTCAAAATTAATCATGTATTATATCAAATATCATACATTTAAACATGCTTAAGTCATCAAATAAGCTCATGCATGAAAAATTCCAATCCAATGGAAGCACCTCCACATTCGGCCAAGACAACATTTTGGGGAAAAATCATCCAATGCATTTTTGTTAAAATTGATCATGTAATATATCAAATAACATACATATAAGCATACTTTAGCATCCAATTCCACAAGAACATGCTTCAAATCAATTTTCCCCAAATTAACCCTAATGTATTTCATGCTTAAACCTAGCTCAATGATACCATTGTTGGTTACTATAATTAGTCCCAAGTAAAGATTAAGCAATAGAAATACAATAATCATACATGCAAAGCTTGAAGGATGGCGGAAACATACTTACAAAGCTATGTGACGAAAATGGTGATGAGGATCCTTGAGCGTCCAAGGATGAAGTTTCGCCCAAGTAAGAAGATGGAGATAAGCTTCAAATCTTTGAGTATTCCAAGCTCCAAATGCGTTTCCTCCCTAACCTCTTTTGTTCCTTGCTTGTGCTAGCAAAATGGAGAATGGGAAAACAATTTTCTGCCTTTGTTTATGCAGCTCACGGCGTGAGCAAGAGAGAAAGAAGAGGAGAGTGTTTCACTTTTAATTTTGTTCCCTTTGCATGCCAAAACGTGAGACACCAGGAAATGAAAAGTGATATGATATCTAATACCAAAAGAATTTTTTAATGCAAAAAATCCTTCAAAACCGTGCATGGCTTTCCCTCCAAAATGAAATCCATTATTTGCCATCATTACCACACTTTGAGATTAGAGACAATGTATCATCCCTCAAAGGTGACTAGATACATCCACCATCTATTCGTATTAAGTAATGAGATATCGCGATGTGATTTGCGGATATCACTCGATTCAAAATACGAATGTGTCCGCAAGCACTTTCGGGCTCGGTTTCGTTAATTCCGAATTAACGAATTTCCGTCGCGACGTGAATTAAATAATTACGCCTTGCGAAATTACTATTCAGTTCGATAATGAATTAATTCTAAATTAATTCGTTTGCCCGAATTAAAATCCGATTTTAATTCCGCGTTGAAATCTAATTTCGTTTAATAATATATCGAATATATTATTTTATCGATTAATTCCAAATTAATCGATCTCTCTCTCTCTCCTAATAAGGCATTTTATCCAAGATAAAGTTTCTCTCGCAATTAATCCAAGATTAATAAGGTTCGAATCAAACGTCATAGGTGAATCTTCAGGAAGCGACCCAAGAGATCTCCGGATATGTTGGCAGTAAATACGGTCGTTGGATAATCCAAACACGTACGTACCTCGTACTACGTCTTTACCGATTCACAAGACAAGGTTGGCTTCTAGCAAAGCGCCATGCCTACCCAATTCTCCAGAAATATTCTTACTGGAATATAAGATCTTTATCAAGCGTAGTATACCGCAGTATCGCGTATATCGATCCAGTATCGGACGATCACATGTTAGGCCTGGGGTTGGAGATGTGTCTGCCCCGTACGAAACATATATCAGATATAAAACAACTAGTCTCTTTAAATCGGACAATCCTGACCTGGTCATATTGTCCCGACAGTTGCAACCTTTTATAGAGGACTAGTTCTGTATCCTGCGTGATCATCATCTCCATATGTCTGAAGTGATACTTCCATCTTGACATCACATCCAGTACACTACGATTCTCGATAAACCCAGAAGAGGCGTACACAGAACCGGTTAAAGCCATGAACCACCAAAACCAAAGTTTACCGATTATCGCAAGTACTAGCGATGTAAGTCTCAGGTTAAGACCATATACACCTACCCTGATGCGGCCTCCCATAGACACACAGACATACTACCAATGGGATTCCGCGGGGTCTATCCAGAGCGAAGCTGTTTTCCGTACCATCGGTAAAACACAACCTCCTACCGCACTTGCATAAGTATCCAATACTTAAATATATGAGAACTATGTCGTTGTGCCATCACAACTCGCACAAGTGCAATACTAGTCTATTCCGCATTATCGATGTCCGATCTCGATAACACTCCGACTAGGGATATTTAATGATTAAACCTTTTATATTGATACTGTCTCATATCATCTCAATACAGAACTAATCATATGGACTTTTGCCATTAATAAATCAAAGTAAATAATTTTACAAAACGGCAAAAGGGCAATTTCATTATCGCATAGTTAATTTTGTACAATAATACAATATCATTTACAAAACAGTGACGCTATGGGTCATAATGTCCAACAGTTAAGAACATCCTTAAGTATCTTAGAGGAACTAATGATGCCTTCTTAAGCTATTGAAAATGAGAACTTGAAGTGATTGGGTTCACTGCTGCAAATTTCCAAACCGACAAAAATGACTGTAAGTCGTAATTAGGGTACTATATAGTTTGAATAACGGAACAGTGAGCTGGAAATCTTCCAAGCAAGATACTGTTTCCGAATAAACAACAAAAATAGAATATTGCTGCAGCTGAGGCAGCAATAGAAGTGTTTTGGATCTAAATAATCCTAATTAGATTTGGTATAGTTCTGTTAGCAGCTGAGCTGGGCCTCAGCGTAGGCTAAAGAATTAATGGTCTCATCAACGATCCAAGTATATTCTTTAACTATTCATCTGATTCATTCGGATCATGCATCGTGGCGATGTGATGATCGTATAAATCGCATCAGATGATAACCTTGCAAATCCGCTGACGAAAGCTGTTTCTCAGTAGAAGTTTGAGCGACTCGTACATAGTTCGGGTGTAGGACACTTGAGTGATTGGCTATTGGCCAAGTGGGAGATTGTTGGACAATTATGACCCATAGCATCACTATTTGTACAGAACATGGTGTTGTTGTTCAAATTAACTATGTGATAAAGGAAATTGCTCTTTTATCATTTGTAATTGGATTACCGGGATATATAAATGTTAAACGTCCATATGATTAGTTCCAGATTAATATGATATGAGACAATATTAATCCACTAAGGTTTAATCATTAAAATATCCCTAGTCGTAGTATTATCGAGATTGGACATCGATAATGCGGAATGGACTAGTATTGCACTTGTGCGCGTTATGGGAGCATAACGTCATAGTTCTCATATATTTGGGTATTGGATACTCATGCAAGTTTAATATGAGGTTGTGTTTACCGATGGTACGGAAACAACTTCGCTCTGGATAGATCCCTCGGAATTCTATTAGTAGTATGACAATATGTCTATGGTAGTCCGAATCAGGGTAGGTGTATTTGGTCTTAACCTGGGATTGCATCGCTAATACTTGCGACAATCAATATACTTTGGTTTTGGTCGTCCAAGGCTTTAACAGGTTCTGTGTATGCCTCTTCTGGGTATATTGAGAATCGTAGTGTATTGGGTGTGATGTCAAGATAGAAGTATCACTTCAGTCATATGAAGATCATATGAAGATGATGATCACACAGGATACGGAACTAGTGCTCTTTTATGCTGCAGCTATCAAGATAATATGACTAGGTCATGTTTATCTGATTATATAGACTAGTTACCAGAGATCTGATATATGCTTCGTACGGGGCAGACATAATTCCAGCCCCAGGCCTTGCATGTGACATCCGATACTGGATCGCAATATGCAATACTATGTATACTACGCCTAATACAAATTGCATATTCCTTTAAGAATATTTTTGGAGAATTGGGTAGGCACGGTGCTTTGCTAGAAGCCAACCATGTCTTGTAAATCGGTAAAACGTAGTACTAGGTACGTACGTGTTCGGATAGTCCGACGACCGGATTTACTGCAAACATATCCAGGGATCTCATGGGTCGCTTCCCAAAGATTCACTGATGAAGTATGACTCGCACATAATTAATCTGAGATTAATTAGTAGAGAGAGAAAATTAATCTAAGATTAATTGCGGAGATATTTTATCTGGGATAAAATATTATTTGAAGATAGAGAACGATTAATTTGGAATTAATCAATAAAATAATATATTTGATATATTATACGAAATTGGATTTCGACGCGGAATTAAAATTGGATTTTAATTTGGGCAAACGAGTTAATTTAGGATTAATTCGCTAGCGACATGAATAGTAATTTTGCTAGGCATAATTATTTAATTAAATTGGATTTAATTACGTCGCAACGGAAAATTCGTTAATTTAGAATTAGCGAACCCGAGCCCGGGATGAGTTGCGGGCCCACTCGGATTTTGAATCAAGTGGGGCCTACAAGTCACATCATAACTCACATCACCTAGTCACTTTATGTTGATGGGTTTTGGTGGGTTGGTGATAACTTGTCCAACACACCAAATTTGTGTAAGAAATGAATGACTAATACCAAATATTGTTATATCATTTAATTGGTTTTAGAAATCAAACAACACAATTTTCCTTCTCTCTTTTTTCTTCCTCCATTCACGCCATTTTCCTTCTTTTTTGTCTTCCATTGCCGTGAGCAATACAAGGATGAAGGTGAAAGTTTGTTGCAAATTTTCAAGGTGATAGCGCACTAAAGAGATCATTCAAAGGTGATAGGGAAACCCATCTATGAGCTTGGAATCAAAGATCAAAGCTTGGAGCATTGATTCAACATTCAAAGAGGAGCTTGGAGCACAACAAATGGGCTTGGCCGAATCATCCATGGAGGAATTTTTTTTTTTGTTCATCGCATCCAAAAGCCAATCATAGTGAGTATTTCCGCTACTTTACTTTGTTGTATTCGCACATTTCATTACTTAATTTGATCTTGGTTTGACCTAGAAAACCCAACACATAGATCTGCACCCCATGTTCTAGTTCAGTGGCTTGGGGGACGACGATACATAACTCCCCAAGACCACTAGTTTTAGGGATGGGTAGTGGCATGCTTTGGGGGACGGCGATGCACAACGCCCCAATGTCATTGATTTTCACTCCTGGCTCTAGTTAGGCTTACGGGGGGACGACAATACGTAATTCCCCCATACATTAGGTTTTCAAAGACATATTTTAGATACATATTTCAGAGATAGTTTCCAGAGAGAATTTTTCTAGAAATGAAAGTTTTCAGAAATAACAGTTTTATAATAGACTTTCAGAAAAGATAAGTTTCACAAAGGAGTTTTCGGACAAGATTTTCAGAAAAAAGTTAAGAGTTTTCACACAAGGAAAAAGTTTTCATATAAGATTGTTTCCTGGGAGGACTTCGGTTTTAGAACCAATCATTTTTTATAATTGTATTTCACTTTTCGTTTTAAATCGTCCACTCCCTTAGATCATTCAAACAGTCTAACCCCCCACTCTCAGATTCTATATTTTACAGGTATTCTCGGTGGACGAGCTCGAGAGGATGGATACAGATGGAAGTCACTATAGGGTTTGGTCTACCAGGTCGTGTCAGAGTTCAGTTCAGTTAGTGTCTAAAAATGTCATGTGTCATGTATCATATAGTTTGTTTAGTAAAGTTTACACATGTAATGAGTTATAAGTGTTCTTTACTAAAGTTGAGATGTGTAGTGATTTTGAGTAATTAGTTGAAAAACATTATACATTTATGATGTTAATTGGGCAACGGTCCCGTGCATGAGTTTATACATGAAATGAGTTTAACATTGTTAGGAAGTCAGAGGCTTAGTGGAATAGAACGGTCTATTCCATGCCAATAGCATCTCCAGATTGGGGTTTTTACAAAGATGGTATCAGAGCATGGTCTATGGAGTCACTGACTGCAGTGGGTAGAGTGCTGGTGTCTTGTATACGTAGTATGCCTATGATACTAGTAAATAAGGCAATACATGTCCAGTATCCGATCCTCGAGTACATCCTCAAGCTCCATAAATAGGTTAGTAAGCATTCCCAAAGTTACCCGAATTTCTTCCAATTAGCAACCCTAATTCTTGCTCTAGTTACGTATCATTCCATGACTATTCGAAATTATTACTAAAGGATCAAGTTAAGCTATGAAACTAGAAAAATGCAAGTACTTAAGGAAGTGAGAAAGGAAAGCTATAAGAAATGAAGAAAAGATGCATAGATGTTTAAGCAGCCAGAGACAGAAAAGTAAAGAAACAGAAAGAAATATTAAAATTCTAAGGATTCCCACCTAGGAAATTAGGAAGAGAGAGAAAAAGCTAGAAAGAAAAGTAAGGAATGATACCTAGATGTTCAAATAACCAGAGACAATAAGTGGGAAAGATACAGAAGTAGATGATAAAGAGAATACTATAACTTATAACAATAAGGAGGAATACAACAAGTCTGAGTAAGAGTAAGAATAGTAAAAGAAATTCCTTTAAACTAAATCAATAGCCATGGAATACCTTGTATAGATGACAAGCCCTCCGACTAGCAAAAGATAGTAAGAAGCATAAGAGAGGTGAGAAATTAGAGTAAGACATGGAATCTCGGGGAATTAAAGATGTTAACAAGGGAGTATAGATCCTCATAACCCAGGCATGCAAGTAAGTAAAATAAAGACGTAAATAAAGATGATTAAATTACTTTACCCTAAGAAACCCAATATAGATATGGCACTAAACTACACAGATTCTTACGCCTCGGCAATATCGGTTACGGAAGTTACTCTGATAAAATCTATCCAATACCTATCTTATATAAGTGATGGATTCTACCAGGACACAAAGTATTAGAACAATGACGCCGACACCCATTGAGATGTTGATTTCTACCCCACCTTATACCAGCACTAGATAAAGATAACCGTAATGAAGTTCGATGAGAATTTCTTCAAATTAATAAACATGAAGCACTAAATGATAGACCACCCAGATGAGACCTAATGAGGTTTTAATGGATAGAAAAAAATGAACTTGACCCAAGTCAAGTGGAGAAAGATCACATAACTAGTGAGAATCTATAGATCCAACCAACATCGATAGAAATTTATGAAAGAATAAAAGGACAGACCCATGGAACATGAGGTACTCAAGAGTTAACAAAAGTATCCTTCTGAACGCCAAAGCTAAATGACATAGTTGTAGCATATGGTAAGAACGGAGAATAAAAGTTTAGGAAGAAGCCAAGAAAGATGAACCATTACTAGTCTCAACATTTCTGTCTAGAACCAAGAAAAAAGGTAAGAGGGTATATAAGAGGAGGTAGAAAATAAAAAAGAGTTCAATACATATAGTGAGATAGATAATATAACTTTAAAGGCAGAAACATAAAACAGAGACATGAGAATAGGTAATGAAATTGAAGAGGAATCCTAAAACATGATATAATTGAAGAGGTTTCCAATGGAACGAATAGTAATTTTTCCCTTTCAGTAGCCCAAACTCTAAGTAAGCTTATTGACACCTAACTAGAATTTAAGAGAACCAACGATAGACATAACCAGAGAATTGAAAATGTTGATGCCCCTCAAGGTACAAGACAGATACAAAGGAACCAGAAATTCCGCAAATAGTTAAGAACAAGAAACAAGTCAAGAAGGACGTCATGTGGAAGGTAGAGGTAAAACTTGTTGGGAAGCATCCGCGAGTGCACAGCGGAAAATCAAGATAAATCAAATTATGATGCCGCTATCCCTTTGCCCAAGACCTATTTGTTTTGATTATTCTACAAGCCTAGGCATGTTACTATATATTCTAAACATAAAAACTCATAAAACATGCAAAAAACATAAACCTAAACATGCTAACAATCATAAGAACTATAATTAAAATAAATAAAGAAAAAGACTTATTTGAACCGAAGACTCCTCCAGTCCTCCATCCAATCTACAAGTTTTTCTCGAACTTAGTAAGCTCTTCCACGTTCCAAAGAGCCACCCAAGTGTGTGGCCTCAAAAGGTGCACACACCATAGCCAAAACTCAATGGCAAGACTATGCCTTGAGTGCACGGGTATTTTTCCATTGGTGCTAGCCTAGGCAAATACCTCAAAACCTTTAACTCGGGGTTCCTCTAGTCAATTAGACTTAAGGATCCTCCAAATCAGTGGCTTAATCTTAAAATTTAGAGTTGCTCAATTATATAAACCCAAGATATGAAAGGTTTGGTGTAAAAATTTGTAAAGAATTCATTGGGTTTATATAGGTGCTCCAAAGACAACAAAATCAATTAAGAATCCGATGTGGGATAAATGCTAATTTAATCTTAGCCATTGGATCTTAATTTAGTGGTTTAATGAGATTATAAAACCCTAATAAGAGTTTGGGCCGAATTGGAATTCAAAACAAATAAAAAATAAAAAAATTTACTATTTATGTTACTATTCACGTTCTATTCATTTATTTACTTATTTATTTATTTATTCCAATTCCCAAAGTGCCTCTATCCTCATTCACCAATCCCTAAGCCATTATGGAAACTCATAATGATCTGTTCAATAATTAAACACATTGAACCATTATCCGAGAGAGTGGCAATTCTCTGTTGTATCTTTACAAACTTCATGTGTTTCAACAAATGACCCATTCATACCCTTATGACCATATGTTTTGAACCTGGGAAGAAGAATGCAAAAGTTATTTGATCCACACATAAGATTGTAAAGACCTCAAGTCTAAGGACTAGTCATACAATCAATACATGAAAGTTCTCACAAACACATGGGATAAACACTCCATGTGAAAACTTTCGGTGGTCAGTTTGATGGACATGAGCAACTCATGCATCCATGTGATACACCAAGCAGACGGATCTCCGCTCCTAGCCTATGAGATCGGAAATATCATGGTAAAGGAAAATATTATTCTATGGAGATATGGTGAATGGAAATATCACAGTACTGGTCCCTCATGGAGATAAACAAAATAAATTTGGTTAAACCATGGTAAAGGAAAATATTATTCTACCTGACAATACTACACTTGGCTGCGTATCTCAAGGAGGGAGAAACGGAAACATCTAAGCAACTTTGAGTTGAGGCATGGTAGCAAGGCGGCTTCTTGTGTAAAAAATTCAGACACAACTGGAACTATGTCCGGCCAGATGTAGGGTTTGGGATATACCTCTGACTGGACGTAATCAAGCCCGTGATTTCAGCTGTTTTAATTTTTCATGTGTCCTGACAACTCAATACATGTCTGACCGGCTATTAGATTTATATTTTATGTCCGCCCGACTACAATCAAATCCCATAACTTCAGTAACTGACATTATGCTTTTTCATTGATAGTTATGTTATGTCCCACTGGATACATGGTTTTCAAGTCATGTTTGACCGGATGTAGGGTTTTCAAGACATATCCGGTCCGATGTTCTGGTTCCAGAGATGGTTGGTTGGACATAGTGATGTCTGACTGGCTTTTTAACATCTTTGTTAGGGTTGGTGCTTGCAGCGCCAATCTAGATCATATTTATGTCTGATTCATGAATACGAGCAATACCGTTTTCCATAATATTATTTAATTCTTTAGATTGAAACTAAATCATGTTTAGTGATATATATGTATTAGACTTAGACCCGATAATATATAATATAGTGCACAATTATAACGTAGCTTGCAAATGACATAGGGAAGTGTCACTACTAGATATATATTATCAAATAAAGTCCTGGTTAAGATTTACTAACATAGGTCGGTTAGTAAAATCCACTGAGACCAGTACATGTGGTATATCAGACTTGGTTCGATAGTTTATCCCAATGAACCATGAGTCTCAGGAGACTCATATAGACATGTAGGATTTTAAATCATATAAACACTGAATGACTCTTTGAAGATTCTTAATAGATGTTACACCAACGTCAATAAGAATCTTCTCGGGTTGAGTAGCATATTGATTCTTTGACTTGAGATACCACTATGGATATATGCGGTATCCTCTACACTTTGATGGCAGTCACGTCACCGATCTATTTAGATCAGACCTCCGCCTATTCATTTAGTGTGGACTGATCCTCAGGATATCCTGTGTATCAAGATAGGATCTGTCAGTTCTGTGTACAGAGCATAGGTATTCATTATGGGATTAGCAATCCGTTAAATCCATGGATCTGTGGTACACTATAGAAGTGAGTTCTAAGTGTTATTATAAGATTTCTAATCGAAACTTCGACGAAATTATGCCTATAGAGATTTGATGTTACTATCTGTATCTCTGGAATAGTCTGAATACTTGTGATGGAGGGATTATACGTATGCGATGACCTCGACCTGTGTAGTTCAGCGAGTTATTTGTTGTCGTCATAATTTACGGGTTGATAAATTATGTACACAAAATTGGATTTCGTGATAGATATGCCTAAACCTAGAGAGTGTCACTAATGAAATATACTCGTAGAGCACTAGGGCAACTTTTATGAATAATACTGATTATTTATAAATCGTTTAATGGTTAAACGAAAGATACATGCATATGGGCCTTTTGGTCATTTCCTAATTAATGTGTATTTGTATTTAATATTTGATTTTATTAAATACACATTAATTAATTATCAAATTATGATATTTGACATATCTCATTAATTTATGTATTTGGATTATTTAAACTACGTATAATACATATATTTGGATATTTATATTTAAAAAATTATTTTATTATTTTCTTGTTAAATAATTAAAGTAATTAAAAATATAAAATATCTAAGTTGATATTTATTAAAGGAAATGATTAAAGTGTTAATGTTTGACTTTTGCATTTAAAGAAAAGGTTATCAAATTGATTTTTTCTTCTTTAATTTGATTAAATTTGGAAAAAATCTATTTGCCTTTTTCTTCCAAAATTTCGACCATACCCAAAGTATTTAAGGTTTCACTTTTTTCATTAGTTTCATAATGTTGAAGTCTCAAATAAAAACATAAACAAAAGACTTGAGAGAAGAAGAGAAGAGCTAAGGCAAAATTTGAATAAAACTTGTAAATTTGTAAGTAATTTCAACTTTTCTTTAGAAGGAAAAATATTTCTTATGTTCTTAGCTACAACATATGATGTTCACATCCTTTTCTACTCTTTTAGTTTAGTTTTGGGTTGTTTGAAAGCTTAAATGATAAATGTATGCTTGTATGAAATCAAAGTAAGCTTATGAATGGTTAATAAGCACACTTTTGATCATTTGATGATCATGTTGCCAAATATAGAGTTGTTAGGCTACTCATTGATGACCTAGAATTGTTCTCGAGTTGTTTGAAAGTGGTGAGACTTGTTTGGTGTTGTAGAGATTAGATTAAAGTATTAGATTTGGTTAACTATGGTTAATTTTTTTAATTGGACTAATTTGAGAAATTAGGGTTCTTAACCTAAACCAAAATTAGGGTTTTTCATATATTTCTTGTATAATGATGTATATAAGATATACTAATCATTTGGTGTTGCTTGGAAATCATCTAAACTTATTTTGAACAAAACATTTGGACCAAATTGATCAAAATCCAAACTTGATGGCTCAACAATTTGCAAAGAAATTTGGGATTTTTGTTGTGAGTTGTATTTTTATGTATATGATATGTATAAATCATTTTGGTAGTGATTTGAATTCACTTAAATTTATTTTTGTCAAATTATGACTAAAATGATCAAAATACAAACTATTGGGGTCTCACGACAATTATGAGAAAAATCGGATTTTTGGGATAAAAATCTATTTTTGAGTATTGTGTAATTAGAATAAATTATTTTATTTTAATTTTCCAATAAAAATAAATATCGGAAATTGTTTCAGAGTAAAAATACGCAAAAACGGTGAAAAACGACGTTATCGAGTAACGGCTGCCCAAACAGTGAGTTGGTCATTGTTCGGACTACCCACGAACTGTCCAAGTGCTATTAGGGCTGACCTGGGCAGCCCCATATGCATTGGTCAGTCGGTTCGTTCAGAAACATATTTTATGCTATTATATAGAAAAACATTTTCATAAAAGTTTCGCGGTGTTTCTATATTATTTTTATCGTTATTTGATATCGAATAAATATTTTTAGGTGAAATATGAATGAATTATTAATATTGGATATTAAATAATTTATTCGTAAGTTTAAAAATTTTAAACTACGATTTCGCCCGAACCGCGCGCCCCTCTAATAACCCCAACAAAATGGTATCAGAGCGAGTTTGATTCAGAACCCATCATATGATTAGCCCTTTAAATTTGATATTTAATCTAACCTTTACTTCTTACATGCATGTTTTTATTTAATTTGATTAAATAAAGTGAATTACATCTTTTAGGAAAATCCCCGTTAAATAAGGATTTATAGTAACTAGTATTATGAATACTTGGTTTTTGGTCCGCTATGTCAATACAGATGCAAATGATTTCCCGATGCTATAGTTGTATCGTTCCAAAGCTATGCAGTTATGGCTGATGTTAGTTCAATTACGCTGGTAGAACTTATATGATAGGAGACCAATTAAAGTGAAAGTAGAAATCCTGAATGTGCCAAAGCTGTCAGGACTACATCGGTAGCTTGAGTTTGTCATTGACAAGTGAAGCCTTGATACGCCTCCTGTCAAAGTGCCAAATCTGTCACAATGAGAAATGGTCAGGACCAAAATCAGGAGTCACAGCGAGTGTGATTGACAATGAGTTGTCTACCCATGAATATACGTAGGCAAAAATGTGTCAAAGCTGTGAGTCGTAATATATTCATGGGGTCCACTTCCCATTATGGAATTCGACCTAATTATTGAATTCTAATTTTCCGCTGTGGATTACGGTATTACGTAAAGTAGTGAGAGGCACTACTGCATTAAAAATCCATGAATAAAGCAGTGTGTAATATTATGAAAATTGCTGTTTGTGTTTTCCTTATTCTATTATTTAGATATAATTAAAATTTTATCCACTACATGCATATTTTATATATGTTTTCTGACTTCACTTATGGTTATAGATTTCTAGAATAGGTTCTAGATTATAGTACGCTATGATATAATCCTTAGAGAGAATAGTTTCTTATGTAGTCAAGATTAACGTGAATTGGTTCATGTCTCGAGATTTTTCACTAGCATTATGGAAATCAAATTAGATTTTTTTTTATTTGATAATGATGTTTCTTGGCTTTAGTGACATTTAGAGGTCAAGTGTCCAACACTATTTGCATTTCAGTTATTTGTAATTTATTGTAAATAGTTGAAGGCAAATTATAAAGCTAAAGAAAGGAGATGCGTATAGTTCTGTGTATAAAATATCGATTCTCACGACACGAAAACTATAGGTATTAGATACCTGATCTTTCGTCTTGTTATTTAAAATATTGTTGAATGATTGTTTTGATATTGATATCAGAACTGCGACTATTAATACTTACTACTTGTTCTTTATAAATAATTGTTATATTTTTTTTTAATACGACTAGTAGTGTCATTGACGAATGATAAACATTAAGAAAAATTATGTTAAGTAAAATAATTAGAACAGTGTTTAATTAGATTTTATCAATTAAGTATTAGATCTATGTCCATATGGGAAAAAATGGTCCGATACGGATCACACCAAATCCTTATTCCATTTAATGAATAATGGTTATTCGAGAATGTGATTATCTAGTTAACCAATGATTGGTCATTGACCGGAAAATTATTAAAATGATACTTATGTTAGACATTATGTCCCATAGCGTCACTGTTTGTAAATGATATTGTATTATTGTACAAAATTAACTATGTGATAATGAAATTGCCTTTTGCCGTTTTGTAATATTATTTACTTTGACTTATAAATGGCGAAAGTCCATATGATTAGTACCTGGACTGAGAATGATATGAGACAGTATCAGTCCCCAAAGGTTTAATCATTAAATATCCCTAGTCGTAGTATTATCGAGACTGGACATCGATAATGCGGAATAGACTAGTATTGCGCTTGTGCACGTTGTGAGGGCACAACGGCATAGTTCTCATATATTTAAGTATTGGATACTTATGCAAGTGCGATAGGAGGTTGTGTTTTACCGATGGTACGGAAAACAGCTTCGCTCTGGATAGACCCCGCGGAATCCCATTGGTAGTATGTCTACGTGTCTATGGGAGGCCGCATCAGGGTAGGTGTATATGGTCTTAACCTGAGACTTACATCGCTAGTACTTGCGACAATCGGTAAACTTTAGTTTTGGTGGTTGGGGACCTTAACCGGTTCTGTGTACACCTCTTCTGGGTTTATCGAGAATCGTAGTGTACTGGATGTGATGTCAAGATGGAAGTATCGCTTCAGACATATGGAGGTGATGATCACGCAGGACACAGAACTAGTACTCTATAAAAGGTTGCAACCGTCGGGACAATATGACAAGGTCAGGATTGTCCGATTTAAAGAGACTAGTTGCTTGATGTCCGATATATGTTTCGTACGGGGCAGACACATCTCCAGCCCCAGGCCTAGCATGTGATCATCCGATACTGGATCGATGTACGCAATACTACGGTATACTACGCCTGATACAGATCTTATATTCCTATAAGAATATTTCTGGAGAATTGGGTAGGCATGGCGCTTTGCTAGAAGCCAACCTTGTCTTGTAAATCGGTAAAGACGTAGTACGAGGTACGTACGTGTTCGGATTATCCGACGACCGTATTTACTGCCAAAATATCCGGAGATCTCTTGGGTCGCTTCCTGAAGATTCACCTATGATATTTGATTCGGACTTAATTAATCTTGGATTAATTGCGGAGAAACTTTATCTTGGATAAAGTGCCATTTATTATAGAGAGAGAGAACGATTAATTTGGAATTAATCGATAAAATTATTGTATTCGATATAATAATCGAAATTCGATTTCGACGCGAAATTAAAATTAGATTTTAATTCGGGCATACGAGTTAATTTAGAATTAATTCGTAAGCGACGTAAATAATAATTTCGCTAGGAGCGATTATTTATTTAAATCCGATTTAATTAACGTCGCGACGCTAGCTCGGTATTTCGGAAATATCGAACCCGAACGCGTGAGTGGACGTGGGCCCACTTTCATTGGGAACGTGTGGGGCCCACATGACACTTGTCATTATATGCATTATTTTATTGATAAGGCATTGCATGTTAATAGTGTACAAAACACTCTAAGGCATTGCATGGTGATAGTGTGCATTACACTCAAAGGCTTTGCATGGAGTTTGAGTGTTTGACACTCTAAGCCATTGCATGGTTTATGTCATAGATTTATTATTATTTAATAAATTATAACATAAATATAAATTGATTTTTGGTAAAACAAAGATCAATTAAGAACTTTACACAAAATCTCTCTTCTCTCTCAAATTGCCGAGAACTCCATTGACAAGGGCAAGGAAGATTTGATCTTCTATTTCTCCATTTTTGCTAGCACAAGCAAGGGATCAAAAGAGGTGATAGGGAAACCATCAAAGAGCTTGGAATACAAAAGCTTGGAGCTTCAAGTCTTCTTCCTCCTCTTGGCCGAATCTTCCAACACTTGGAGCTTCCACCATTTGATCATCTTCTTCATCACATAGCTTTGTAAGTATGATTCCGCCATGCTTCAAGTCTTTTATATATATTCATTTATAGTATTTCATGAATGCTTAATCTTTCCTTGGGACATATAAGAAAACCAACAATGGTATCATGGAGCCATGGTTAAGCATGAAATACTTTAGGTTAAAATTTGACAAAATTGGTTGAAGCATGTTCTTGTGAAATTTGATGAATAAGTATGCTTGCATGTATATAGAATGATATTACATGGAATCAATTTTATGAAAAATGCATTGGATGATTTTTCCCCAAATTTTGACCTTGGCCGAATGGGTGTGGTAAATTGATAAAAGCATGTTCTTGTGAAATTTGATGAATAAGTATGCTTGCATGTATATAGAATGATATTACATGGAATCAATTTTATGAAAAATGCATTGGATGATTTTTCCCCAAAATCTTCACCTTGGCCGAATGGCATGAAGAAATTGATATAAGCATGTTCTTGTGAAATTTGATTAATAAGTATGCTTGCATGTATATAACATGATGTTATATGGAATCAATTTTATGAAAAATGCATTGGATGATTTTTCCCCAAACTCATGCCTTGGCCGAATGTGTTGCTACTTGGAGTGGATTGGATTTTTTGTGTTTAAGATCATTGGATGACTTAGAACGTGTACGGAACGTAGATTAGTAATTCAATCGGATTGAAAAGCAAATCGACACAAAAACTCACCTTGGCCGAATACATAAGACATGTAAAGGAGTTGATTTTTGTTAAAATTAATGTTGGACATTTATTTTGAACAATACATGATTAATAAATTAAATGGGTATTTTTTGAAATATTTGGTTTAATATATTAATCTTGGTATTACACTTTAATTAATTGGACTTTAATGTTTGGAATATTAAAATTTAATTAATGGGCTTAATTGGTGAATTGGGCTTTTAATATTGTATTTGGGCATAATGGGCTTGGTTGGACCAAGTAGATTTGGGCCAAATGGATTGGATCCAATTTGGGCCTAAATCACTCCATTAAGTCCAAATATAATATAATGGGCTTTAATAATTTAATTGGGCCTTATGGGCTTGAAATTGGTTTTATGGCACTTAAGGGTGATTCCTTATTTGGGCTTGGTAATTGGGTATGACCCACATTGACCAAAGCCCAAGCCTTAATAAATCAATTGAAAGCCCATTTGACTTGAATTAAATTAAACATTGGATGTTAGTTGGGCTTTGAGACCCAATAGAATTGGATTTAGAATCTAAGTCTTTAAAGCACATTAAAAGTGTAAACATTTAATTTGGAATTAAATAATTGAATTAGTATTGAATACGAATTAAATTAGATTTAATTAGTAGTTCGATATAATTCGCGAATTCGTACCTTATGTACTTATTCTAAATCGAGTTGGACTCGCGCAAAATCAAACCGTTGTTTGAACATTGGATGATCACTTTAACAAAGACTAATTAATTGGATTAGATTGTTGTAAAAGCATGTCTTGTTTGAATATATATGTATGTGATGAATGAATAGTGTATATCGGATGGATATTAGAAGGGAAAGGGTAATTTTAGAAATTATTGTAAATTTGGAATTTATAAATTGGACCTGCGTGTCCAGCCTTATCTCTTTATCTCTTTGTATTCTCTTCTCACCTAATTCCCCTCAATGTAAATGAGGTTTCTCTTATTGTATTATGTAATTGGGTAGAAGTAGAATAGTGCTAACGGGGAGAGGAAAGGGAGTGATTTGTTCTAGGAACAAGTTGTTTATATATCCATCCGCATATCACTATTACTTTACTTTACGCGCTTTATGATGTTTTAGAAGCATGCTTAAGGGTGTATGATGATGAGACCTAACAAAGATAAATTAATTGGTTGCCAATTACGCAAAAATCCCTCAAACAATATTAAGCGATTTTCCTTCCGTTGAATGATTCTTTCTCAAGATCCGAAATTGGCATTGGTTTGTTGGCCAAAGTCAAGACCTTTGTCAATTGAGGATGTGTTTGAATCATGAGAGTTTTGTTCCACATCGGTGTCCTGTCCAAGTTGTGATTTGTTGGCCAAAGTCAAGATCACTTCTTGTCCATCGACATTGATTACGAAATTTTCCTTGTCAATGGGTCCCGCTTAACTGGAATCATTAGGTTTGTTGTGTGCCAAAGCCAAGGCTTAGTTGATTCAGAGGAAATGGTTAGGAAAATGTATTAGATACATTGACATATGTATTAGATATATATGTTTCGGACTTGGATGTCCACCTACCGGATCTAGGAATTGGATGGGATCCAATTGATCTTCGAGATCTACCTAGTTAAATATCATACAACTTGTTGGCCAAAGTCAAGGTTGTGTGTTATTTAACGGGATCCTAGCCCACTAGGAAATTCGATTTCCCGAGTTGTCTACAGAGGGTTAGAAACTTGAAGAAAATAGTGGGAGGCTATTATTGAATTTGCAATTTCATTCAGATATTTAGCCTTACGCGTCTTTCAAAATTATTTCGTCAATATTTTAAATAATTAGTTGGACTAATATATTGTTATTTTTATATGTAACAGTTTGACTGTACCCATAACATCGTTGACTTTATAGTTGGACTATAGTTGTCAAGATGATTGGCAAAGGTAATATCCGCGACATAATCATGGGCGATAATGTCTTCAAAGGGACAAACTTTGCCGACTGGGAAATGAACCTCAAGATAGTGCTTGGGGCTGAGAGGATACTGTATACTATTCAGAGACCTCTCCCGCCTAAACCCACTGAGCCACTGGAGCTAGAGTTATGGAAAACTCATAGTGATGATTGTGACCAAGCTCAGTCAGTTATGCTAGCTGCAATGACTCAGCATTTCAGACGCCAGAATAGGGATTTGGATCCCTATAACATGATGGCAAGATTGCGTGATCTTCACCGCACCAATAAGCGGATGAAGAGGTACGAGCTAGTAAGGAAACTCTTCCGCTCCCGGATGACAGACGGCGCATCAGTTGAAGCCCACGGGGCTCAAATGATTGCCGATATTGATGAGTTGGCCAATATGGGAATAGTCTTGGAGGCTGATCTGACTATAGATATGATCTTGCAGTCACTTCCTGATACTTGGAAACAAATCATAGTCAACTACAAGTTGATGGATACTGACGACACTCTTGGAGAGTTGTTGTCTGTGCTGAAGGAGTCCGAAAGGGAACTCCTAAAGGGGAGCAAGCGCGAGGCGCATTTTGCATTGACCTCTCATGCGCCAAAGGGTGGCCCCAAGGCAATTGGAGGTGCAAGGAAGAAGAAGTTCAAGAAGAAGGGTAAAGGCAAGTTGACAGTGGCTTCTAGGAAGCCAAAGGACAAATCTCGCGACATCTGCCTCAACTGCGGCAAGAGGGGTCACTGGAAACGTGACTGCCGAATGAGCATTGTGCAGAGGGAGGATATCAAGGCTGGCAAGGCCATTGCCTCTGGTATGTTTGTTATTGAGATAAATATGAATACTTCTAGTTTTAAAAATTGGATTTTTGATTCTGGTTGTGGTGCTCATATTTGTACTGATGTGCAGGATCTGCATGATAGCAGGGTGCTGGCATCAGGGGAGATGGATCTACGGGTCGGAAACGGAACACCAGTTGCTGTTTTGGCCGTAGGGACTTTTGTTTTAGTACTGCCCTCAGGGCATGAACTTAAACTTTTGAACTGTTATTTTGTGCCTAGTTTAACTAGGAATATTATATCTGTATCCTTGTTAACCCAGCAGGGTTACACTTTTGTATTCAGGAACACAGGGTGTTATTTATATAAAAATGATACAGAAATTTGCACAGCTGTTGCAAATAACGGTCTTTATATTTTGAATATAAATGAATCTCCTAAAATGACAAACAAAAGGCTCAAAAGGAGTAATCTAAAAGATGAAGCTTATATGTGGCATTGTCGTCTAGGACACATCAACAAGACTCGCATATCCACACTTTCAAAGAGTGGGTACTTGGACGAATTTGATCCCAATTCATATGACGTCTGCGAATCTTGTCTTTTAGGCAAAATGCCTAAATCACCTTTTAGCGGTAAAGGTGAACGTGCCACAGAACTGTTAGCTCTCGTTCATACTGACGTATGCGGGCCCATGTCTAGCCAGGCTAGAGGTGGATTTCACTACTTCGTAACCTTTACAGATGATGCATCTCGTTACGGTTATGTGTATCTTATGAGACACAAGTCGGAAACTTTTGAGAAATTCAAAGAGTTTCGACACGAAGTGGAGAAACAAACAGGGATGAGTATCAAGACATTACGGTCAGACCGTGGTGGCGAATACTTAAGTTATGAGTTTCAAGATTACTTGAAAGAATATGGTATTCTTTCACAGTGGACTCCTCCTGGAACACCACAATTAAACGGTGTGTCCGAACGGAGAAACCGCACCTTGTTGGACATGGTGAGGTCAATGATGAGTCGCACTGAGCTACCAATATCCTTCTGGGGATACGCATTAAACAGTGCTATACTTATTTTGAATAAGGTACCGTCGAAGTCTGTTAAACAGACCCCATATGAGATATGGACAGGAAGGAAACCAGGTTTCTCTTTCCTAAAGATTTGGGGATGCTGGGCATATGTTAAACGTTTGGAAGGCACCAAACTTGAACCCAAATCTGATAAATGCCTTTTCGTTGGATATCCTAGGGAAACCAAAGGATATTACTTCTATTACCCACAAGAGAACAAAGTATTTGTTGCTCTACATGCGGTTTTCCTTGAGAAGGAATTCCTAAATGCAGTGGTTAGTGGGAGGAAAGTAGAACTCGATGAAGATCGTAGTGATACTGTTCCTGGCAATGAATCAACGACGGAACAAGAACAGACCATCCGGGATGAGTCTGTACCACAAACTTCACATACACAAGGACCGCGTAGGTCGGAGAGAGTCAGAACAGTACCTGAGAGGTATGGGTTCCTGATCTCACCTCATATAGATATTAATCTTATTGAGGATAATGAGCCGGCTACGTATGAGGAAGCGATACAAAATATCGATTCCGCTTTATGGCAAGAAGCCATGAAGTCCGAGATGGATTCCATGTACGCCAACCAAGTTTGGACACTGGTTGATGCACCAGAAGGCGTAAAGCCTATTGGATGCAGATGGATCTTCAAGAAGAAGACCGACATGGATGGCAACGTACAAACGTACAAGGCTAGGCTTGTAGCGAAGGGGTATCGTCAACAATATGGTATTGATTATGACGAAACCTTCTCACCCGTTGCCATGATTAAATCCATTCGGATAATGCTTGCAATAGCTGCATATTTCGACTTCGAGATATGGCAAATGGACGTTAAAACCGCTTTCCTTAACGGAAACCTTTTGGAGGATGTTTATATGCAACAGCCTGACGGTTTTATCGTACCTAGACTTGCAAACAAGGTTTGCAAGTTAAATCGATCCATTTATGGATTGAAGCAAGCATCACGGTCATGGAATCAGCGTTTTGATGAGATCATAAAGGAATATGATTTCGTGCAAAACGCAGATGACCCTTGTGTATACAAGAAGGTTAGTGGGAGAGCACTTACTTTTATTGTCCTTTATGTCGACGACGTATTGCTTATAGGCAATGACATTCCCATGCTAACGTCGGTGAAAGCTTGGCTTTCATTAAAATTCTCCATGAAAGATCTGGGAGAAGCAGCCTTTATTCTTGGAATAAAGATCTACAGGGATAGATCTAGAAAGCTGCTTGGACTCTCCCAGAGTACATACATTGATAAAGTGTTGAAGAGATTCAACATGGAACAATCCAAGAGGGGATTGGTTCCAATGGTACGTGGTACCTCTCTGTCTAAGGACATGTGTCCTAAGACTCAGGAAGAGAGAGACCACATGAGTCGGATACCGTTCGCCTCGGCAGTCGGATCGATCATGTATGCCATGATATGTACACGACCTGATGTCTCATATGCTTTGAGCATGTGCAGTCGCTATCAGGCCGATCCAGGTGAAGGTCACTGGATAGCAGTTAAGAATATCCTTAAGTATCTTAAACGAACTAAGGATGCTTTCTTAATTTATGGAGGTGGAGAACTTGCGGTATCTGGGTATACCGATGCAAGTTTCCAAACCGACAAGGATGACTACAAGTCGCAATCCGGGTACATTTTTTGCTTGAATAACGGAGCAGTGAGCTGGAAATCTTCCAAGCAAGATACTGTTGCCGATTCAACAACAGAAGCGGAGTACATCGCTGCATCTGAAGCAGCAAAGGAGGCAGTTTGGATCCGAAAGTTCCTAATCGGATTAGGAGTAGTTCCGTTAGCAGCTGAGCCCGTTCCATTGTATTGTGACAATAACGGGGCTATAGCACAGGCTAAGGAACCAAGGTCTCATCAACGGTCCAAGCATGTTCTTCGACGTTATCATCTGATTATACATCGTGGCGATGTAAAAGTCGAGAAGGTCACATCAGATGACAACATTGCAGATCCGCTGACGAAAGCTGTTCTACAGCAAGTTTTTGAACGACACATACATAGTTCGGGTATTAGATGCTTGAGTGACTGGCTATAGGCCAAGTGGGAGATTGTTAGACATTATGTCCCATAGCGTCACTGTTTGTAAATGATATTGTATTATTGTACAAAATTAACTATGTGATAATGAAATTGCCTTTTGCCGTTTTGTAATATTATTTACTTTGACTTATAAATGGCGAAAGTCCATATGATTAGTACCTGGACTGAGAATGATATGAGACAGTATCAGTCCCCAAAGGTTTAATCATTAAATATCCCTAGTCGTAGTATTATCGAGACTGGACATCGATAATGCGGACCAGACCAGTATTGCGCTTGTGCACGTTGTGAGGGCACAACGGCATAGTTCTCATATATTTAAGTATTGGATACTTATGCAAGTGCGATAGGAGGTTGTGTTTTACCGATGGTACGGAAAACAGCTTCGCTCTGGATAGACCCCGCGGAATCCCATTGGTAGTATGTCTACGTGTCTATGGGAGGCCGCATCAGGGTAGGTGTATATGGTCTTAACCTGAGACTTACATCGCTAGTACTTGCGACAATCGGTAAACTTTAGTTTTGGTGGTTGGGGACCTTAACCGGTTCTGTGTACACCTCTTCTGGGTTTATCGAGAATCGTAGTGTACTGGATGTGATGTCAAGATGGAAGTATCGCTTCAGACATATGGAGGTGATGATCACGCAGGACACAGAACTAGTACTCTATAAAAGGTTGCAACCGTCGGGACAATATGACAAGGTCAGGATTGTCCGATTTAAAGAGACTAGTTGCTTGATGTCCGATATATGTTTCGTACGGGGCAGACACATCTCCAGCCCCAGGCCTAGCATGTGATCATCCGATACTGGATCGATGTACGCAATACTACGGTATACTACGCCTGATACAGATCTTATATTCCTATAAGAATATTTCTGGAGAATTGGGTAGGCATGGCGCTTTGCTAGAAGCCAACCTTGTCTTGTAAATCGGTAAAGACGTAGTACGAGGTACGTACGTGTTCGGATTATCCGACGACCGTATTTACTGCCAAAATATCCGGAGATCTCTTGGGTCGCTTCCTGAAGATTCACCTATGATATTTGATTCGGACTTAATTAATCTTGGA
This sequence comes from Zanthoxylum bungeanum, assembly GCA_019454045.1. NCBI lineage: Eukaryota > Viridiplantae > Streptophyta > Magnoliopsida > Sapindales > Rutaceae > Zanthoxylum > Zanthoxylum bungeanum. The sequence continues at coordinate 24,415 of SKCR01030840.1, forward strand.
TTAATTGCGGAGAAACTTTATCTTGGATAAAGTGCCTAATTTAGAGAGAGAACGATTAATTTGGAATTAATCGATAAAATTATTGTATTCGATATAATAATCGAAATTCGATTTCGACGCGAAATTAAAATTAGATTTTAATTCGGGCATACGAGTTAATTTAGAATTAATTCGTAAGCGACGTAAATAATAATTTCGCTAGGAGCGATTATTTATTTAAATCCGATTTAATTAACGTCGCGACGCTAGCTCGGTATTTCGGAAATATCGAACCCGAACGCGTGAGTGGACGTGGGCCCACTTTCATTGGGAACGTGTGGGGCCCACATGACACTTGTCATTATATGCATTATTTTATTGATAAGGCATTGCATGTTAATAGTGTACAAAACACTCTAAGGCATTGCATGGTGATAGTGTGCATTACACTCAAAGGCTTTGCATGGAGTTTGAGTGTTTGACACTCTAAGCCATTGCATGGTTTATGTCATAGATTTATTATTTATTTAATAAATTATAACATAAATATAAATTGATTTTTGGTAAAACAAAGATCAATTAAGAGACTTTACACAAAATCTCTCTTCTCTCTCAAATTGCCGAGAACTCCATTGACAAGGGCAAGGAAGATTTGATCTTCTATTTCTCCATTTTTGCTAGCACAAGCAAGGGATCAAAAGAGGTGATAGGGAAACCATCAAAGAGCTTGGAATACAAGAGCTTGGAGCTTCAAGTCTTCTTCCTCCTCTTGGCCGAATCTTCCAACACTTGGAGCTTCCACCATTTGATCATCTTCTTCATCACATAGCTTTGTAAGTATGATTCCGCCATGCTTCAAGTCTTTTATATATATATTCATTTATAGTATTTCATGAATGCTTAATCTTTCCTTGGGACATATAATAGAAACCAACAACTTAGATGTATGTACTTTAATGAATTGTAAATTGCTTAAGGTAGTTTTCCTTACTTCGTAACTTAGTGAATGAATTATCGTGACTTAGTTACATCTTTTTGATGAAACGCGGATAGAATATTTTGACTGGTTCAAAGATATTCGATCTTAAGTTTTAAAAACTGTATCTTTAAAATTCATCGTGAGTCTTTGAATTGTTCAAAGACGTTTGATATGATCAAACATATGAATTTATGGAATTAGTTCTAAGGTTATTGAATGAATATTATTCTTACTCAATATAATTATTCTACAATTCCATTTTGATGATATTGTATAGTGGGAGAAATCGAATCTTATACGATTTGATTCGCTTGTTATTGAGTGTTACCGAATTTGTTTCAATCCTCTTAGGGATATGCTCAAGAAACACTAATTCATCCACTTAATTAAGGTTCCATTAGTTTATATAGTTACGTATATGATATGTACAACTAGAAAATTCGAATCTTGAAATGTTTAAGATTTGAATCTTTCTTTTGTACAATGGTTATATAATTGAAAGTCTTGCGCCTCATTTGTATAAGTAAAAGCTTATTATTTATTCTATTTTAGAAGAATATTGTACTCTATTTGATGGAATATCATTTCTACAATCCCCAGTAATGAAATTGTTTTATTACTTAGCATGTAACATCAGATGTTAACGATTATAGAAAATACTTGACTTATTGAAGTCAATTGTGATAGTGATAAACTATGGTTGGAACTACATAATTTATAAGATGAAACGACCCTTAGACATCTTCCATATAAGTCCAATAGGATGTCATAATCATTTGCGATGTAATTATGGCTGATGTTAGTTAATTTACGTCGGTAGAACTTATATGATAAGAGACAAATTCAAGTGAAAGTAGAAATCCTGAATGTGCCAAAGATGTCAGGACTAAATCGGTAGCTTGAGTTTGTCATTGACAAGTGAAGCCTTGATACGCCTCTTGTCAATGTGCCAAAGCTGTCACAACGAGAAATAGTCAGGACCAAAATCAAGAGTCGCAGCGAGTGTGATTGACAATGAGTTGTCTACCAATGAATATACGTAGGTGAAAACGTGTCAAAGCTGTGAGTCGAAATATATTCATGGTGTCCACTTCCCATTATGGAATTCGATTTAATTATTGAATTCTCATTTTCCGTTTTGGATTACGGTATTATGTAAATTAGTGAGAGGCACTACTGCGTTAAAAATCCATGACTAAGGCAATGTGTAATATTATGAAAATTGCCGCTTGTATTTTCCTTAATCTATTATTTTGATATAATTAAAATTTTATCCACTACATGCATATTTTACATATGTTTTCTGACTTCACTTATGGTTACAGATTTCTAGAATATGTTCTAGATTAGAGTACGCTATGATATCATCATTTAGAGAGAATAGTTTCTTATGTAGTCAAGATTGACATGAATTGGTTCATGTCTCGAGATTCTTCACTAGCATTACGAAAATCTTATTAGATACTTATTTATTTGATAATGATGTTTCTTGGTTTTAGTGAAATTTATAGGTCATGTGTCCAACACTATTTGCCTTTCAATTATTTGTATTTTATTGTAAATAGTTGAAGGCAAATTATAAAGTTAAAGAAATGAGATGCATATAGTTCTGTGTATAAAATATCGATTCTCACGGTACGAAAACAATAGGTATTAGATACCTGATCTTTCGTCTAGTTATTTAAAATATTGTTGAATGATTGTTTTGATATTTGATATCAGAACTTGCGACTATTAGATACTTACTTGTTCTTTACAAATAATTGTTATATTTTTTTAATACGACTAGTAGTGTCATTGACGAATAGATAAACATTAAGAAAAATATTCGGTTAAGTAAATAAATTAGAAAAGTGTTTTATGAGATTTTATCACTTAAGTATTAGATGTCTATTCCATATGGTAAATGATGGCCTGATACGAGATCACACCACATATCCTTATCAATTTAATGAATATTGTATTCAAGAAGGTGATTAAATCTCATTTAACCAATGATTGTCATTGAACCGGAAAAATTTATTAAACTGATACATTGGATGTATGTACTTTAATGAATTATAAATTGCTTAAGGTAGTTTTCCTTACTTCGTAACTTAGTCAATGAATTATCGTGACTTAGTTACGTCTTTTTGATGAAACACGGATAAAATATTTTGACTGGTTCAAAGATATTCGATCTAAAGTTTTGAAAACTGTATCTTTAAAATTCATCGTGAGTCTTTGAATTGTTCAAAGATGTTTGATATGATCAAACATATGAATTTATGGTAATTAGTTCTAAGGTTATTGAATGAATATGATTCTTCCTCAATATAATTATTCTACAATTCCATTTTGATGATATTGTATAGTGGGAGAAATCGAATCTTATACAATTTGATTCGCTTGTTATTGAGTGTTACCGAATTCGTTTCTATCCTCTTAGGGATATGCTCCAGAAACACTAATTCATCCATTTAATTAAGGTTCCATTAGTTTATATAGTTACGTATATGATATGTTCAACTAGAAAATTTGAATCTTGAAATGTTTAAGATTTGAATCTTTCATTTTGTACAATGGTTATATAATTGAAAGTCTTGCGCCTCAGAGGTACAAGTAAAAGCTTATCATTTATTCTATTTTAATAGAATATTTTATTCTATTTGATGGAATATAATTTCTACGATCCCGAGTAATGAAATTGTTTTATTACTTAGCGTGTAACATCAGATGTTGATGATTGTAGAAAAGACTTGACTTATTTATGTCAATTGTGAGAGTGATTAACTATAAATGGAACTACATAATTAATAAGATGAAACGACCCTTAGACATCTTCCATATAAGTCTAATAGGATGTCGTAATCATTTGTGAAGTATTTCATACTTAATGGTTCTATTGTTTTCTTATCGAAGAAAATTATCATATAACTTATAGTGGGAGCGATATTTGATATCGATTCCGGAAGTTAGTATCAAACCATAGATATAAGATTGTTAATAGCTTACTACAATCATGTTTTGAACTTGATTAAGCTTTCATTTTAAATCGTTCATAAAGTGTACAAATGGCTTGCGCAGCAAAAGCAAAGTGAGCTTATTAAATGTTTGACCTTTATAGTATAATAATGAGAAAAGTTATACTCAGTAATCTTTTTAGATTCTGGGGAAACTTGTCTCTAGTCGCGCTAATTGAACAATTAAAGATCTGTTGGCTAATGTTGATATTAAACTGTGTATTTTTCTTAGGAATGCAAAGTGGCATTTTTTTAATGGTTTCTTCGGATAAGGGATCTGTTGTGATTTATTTGTTTGAAGAGTTCATTCCGGTGTTTGTATTATGCTAAATTACAGTTTGGTATACTAGCTTATAAAGCCTATTGTAGACTCAGATGAGCCTTCTGGAAATCTGTGTTCTCTAATTTTGATATTAGTTAGATTGTCTGATTTTATCAAAACATAGAGAATACATATGTGATAGTAGGGTTAATGGGATTGTACAAATTTCTTTTTAGTGTTTTACATCATAATGACATAATCATTATTAAGGTAATAATGAGATGTTTATGAGGTAAAAGGTTTACCTCAGTCTTATTTTTTTTCATGAAAATAGTGGGAGTGGTCTATGTTATATTTGATATAAAACTAAGAGACTTGTAAGATGCTCCCATTAGTCATATATTAGATATGATCTAATAAAGGACACAGTGAGACTATCTGTGTGACAGTTAGTATAACTCTTTGACAGTTAATGTGTCTATAATATATAATATTTATCTTTCATAAAGGATGATTCCTTTGTCGAATGAGAAATTGATTAGAATATCTAATCAATCTTGTGCATCATAGGATGATGGCATAATGAATACTATATTTAGCGCGATTAGAGATATCAATTTTATTGTAATTGTTACGAATTATTTTAATACCCTGTAGACCATAAGAAGAGTCTTAAAACATGTTCTTTATTATTTTTGAGATATTAAGAATGAGTTTCTTATTAATGGAGAATATTGTCCGAAATCATTAGGGTCATATTAGTTTTGAGACTAATTATGATGTTATACGGTATACATCATAAAGAGTAAGAAACGATGCAGTGTGAGTGTCACAGATGATTCTACTATATGAGTGGAATTAGTTGAAACTTATGAAGTATTGACTTATGAAAATGCATAGTGACCTTATAGATTAGAAGTTTTGATATTAATTGTGTGCTTGTAGTTGTCTGCATAGTAATTTTGATTTGATCTCTAAATACTTGGACAACTCAGTAGCTGAAGCACAATGTTGATGTGGCATATAAGTCAAATAGATGTAAAATATAATTTCTAGAAAATATGTTTGCTGGTCGTCAAGGGAAACAATTGGGTTTGTTGGACAAACTCAATATACTATAGTGGACCTACTTGTTGTTGCCTACCTATTGAAAGTTAGGTGAGTTCTTGAGGGCCATGTGTATGTGATACACATTAAGATGTGTATATGACACCGTGAATTTGTAGGAAACACTTTCCTTGCGTAGCGGAAGCGGATTAGGCACACGGATCGGACTTGAAAAAATTTTCTGCCCTTCCTTTGTATTGCCGAATGCTACTGCCACAACCACTGAAATTTTGCTTCAGTTTTAGACAAAATTCCAGCCCCGAAACAGCCCTTGAACACTCTCCGAATAGCCCCAAATAGCCGGATAAAAATTGGACTGTTTTGGACTCGATTCGCGCCCAAACGCACTGCAAAAATAATGCTCACTGCCGTGAACCACAAGAAAGAGATGAAGATGAAGATTTGTTTGATACCACAAAGTCTTCCAAACTATATCTCGTTACCAACGGAAACATTGTGGGCAAGACTCACAAAACAATCCCTAAACTATTTAGAAATTTAAACACACTTGATATTTGTTTTTATTTTCTTCTTTTTCTTTCTTTTAGTTTGTCTCAACTTTTGAGAGAGAATGAACAAGAAGAAGATGGAGACTAGGGTTAGAATGAAAAGCTTCAGCAAAAAGAAAAATAATTTTCCTTTTATACTTAGGGTTTAGTTTTCCAAAATAAAACAAAACCCTTCCCTTTTCTTTCCTAAAAAATTCGGCCATGCACATGTCTTTTTTATTAATTTTGTAACAACAAATTTAATTACCGTAATAAAAGATATGCTACAAAAATAAAAGGTTAAATGCCATTTAAGAATTTGGAACTTCCAAATTAAATCCAAGGGTTTCCAAAAGCTAAAATATAGAAATTACTAACTTAACATTCCATTTAACTATATCTAATATAATTAAATAACATGTGTTTAAATATCATATATTTAATAAAATAATATATTAACTTTTAATATAAAGTTTCAAGTGTGAGAATTAATATTATTAATCATATTAATAATATGTATACATGTGTGAGTGTATAATTGGACTATCCAATTATACTAAATCCGTTATAAAATATCGAGCTAGCACGGGGACCAAATGGACCTATGGTTTCGAGCTCCAATAATCTCGAAATATTAATTAAGCTCTTAATTAAATATTTCGAATTGTTAACTTCGGGTTATTCCACTAAAAACCCGAAGCTGCACTCTCGTTGCCGCATATGATATATCAAGCCGAACCAAGTCGGTGTCCATCGATATAGTCACTTCATATAGATTAACCATTCACGAGTATCTCGTAATTAGAGCTGAGTCTTAATATCCGTTATACCCCTCTAATTATTTTACCTTAAGTACCTTTGATTCTCTAATGAACAATTTATTCATAAAGATTATGAATTTTAATCTTTCTATTCGTAATAGAAAGACTTGAGCACTCTAAATATTCAAGTATCGAATCAACTCTTAAGAAAGATACTCATCTACTTCTCGTAAGAAGGAGTGAACTCTATATCTATGTAAAACGTTCCCAGCTACACAACAGACCATGCCCCCAAAGTACGTAGCTCTTGGTCGGGACTGCTACACTAACCTCGCCTTTGTAAATCAAGGACATAGCCTGCCATGTAGGAGTTCGTAGTACACTCAGGATTAAGATTAATCCATATATGACCATCTAGTAGATCGAAATGACTTTCTTTGTTTAACTGATATTATAAGAATGTCATTTCCATCTGGGTCCAGTCCTATATGATCCTGTCATACAAGGTGCCTCCATTCTCATTTCTCTACATGGATGATCTCGTATCAAGGTCGCCATACAAATATAGAATGGACTGCGGCTATAGATAAACCATAAACAAAGTACCCGTTTTGTTCGCTCTCTATAGACTATTTAAGATTACTAATTTCAGACTTAAATTTTCTTGTGTATGACACTCATACACTAAGTCTGAAGGCACATAAGTAATCTGGGGTATTCAAGATAATTTATAATATGCGAAAATTAAACAAACACTTTGGTAAATGAATAATGCATCATTTTATTGCAAAACATATAAAACCGTTTACATTACATGTAGCTCTAGGGCATACATCCCAACAATCTCCCACTTGCAGTAGAGCAAATGAGACATGTCAAGTAATCCTAGACCATCTAGGTGACCTTCAAACACTTTAGCCGACAAGGTCTTTATAAACGAATCAGCCAGGTTCTCTGTGGATGCAATCTTTGTGCCGGTAATGTCTCATCCTTACACTATCTCCATGATGAGATGATATTTCCTCTTTATATGATTTCCCCTATTGTGGCTTCCTGGTTCTTTGGAGTTTGCCACTGCACCACTACTATCGCAATAAAGTGTCAGTGGTCTATCCATATCTGGAACAACTTCTAGATCTCCCAAAAATTTACGGAGCTAGACTGCTTCCTTAGCTGCTTTACGGGCTGCTAAATATTCAGCCTCCATGGTGGAGTAAACAATGCAAGATTGCTTTATACTCCATCATACTATAGCCCCACCACCTAAGGTAAACACTGATTCATATGCTGATTTCCTATAATCGACATCTGTCTAAAATTCAGAGTCTGTATATCCTCTTAGGATCATATCCTCACCGGAATACACAAGCATATAATCTCTCGTTCTCTTAAGATACTTGAGAATGTGTTTCACAGCCACACAGTGATCCAATCCTAGGTTCGAATAAAACCTACTGACTACTCCCACTGTAAAACAGATGTCCAGTCTCGTGCATAACATAGCATACATGAGACTACCAACTACTGAGGCATATGAGATATGTCTCATTTCCTCAACATCTTGAGGTGTCTTAGGAGACTGTTCATTTGACAAATGAATTCCATTTCGATAAGGCATATTGCTTTTCTTGGAATTCTGTATCCCAAATCACACAAGGATCTTTTCGATATAGGATGCCTGAGACATAACTAACAGTCATTTCTTACGATCCTGAAGTATTTGAATCCCAATAACATAATTGGCCTCTCCCTAATCTTTCATTTGGAATTGGTTAGGTAGCCAGGTTTTCACGTCCGATAATATCTTTATATCATTCCCAATGAGTAAAATAGCATTGACGTATAAAACAAGAAAAACCACATTCCCGTCAATGACGCACTTGTACACACAAGGCTCATCAACATTCTGTTCAAAATCATAAGACTTGATCGGGGTATCAAATCTTATATTCCAAGATCGAGATGTCTACTTAAGTCCATAAATGGACCTTTGTAGCTTGCAAACTTTTTGCTCTTGACCTTCGGGTATGAACCTCTCTGGTTGTACCATATAGATACTCTCATCAAGATTTCCATTCAAGAATGCAGTATTGACATCCATTTCCCAAATTTCATAGTCATAATATGCAGCAATGGATAGAAAAGTACGGATGGATTTGAGCATGGCAACTGGTGAGAAAGTTTCCTCATAGTCAACTCCCTCTTTCTGGGTATAACTTTTGGCTACTAGCCTAACCTTGAAGGTCTGTACCTTCCCATCTGCTCCTCTCTTTCTCTTGTAGATCCACTTGCAACCTATAGGTTTCACTCTATCAGGTTGGTCTACAAGTTCCCATACTGAGTTGGAGTACATGGACTCCATCTCTAGGTTTATGGATTTGAGCCATTCCACTTTTTCATATTCATCCATTGCACTACGATAGGTCAATGGATCATCAATACCATCGTTGGATGCGATAACTTATGCCTCTCCAACCCCAAGGTAGTGATTAGGTTGTCGTACAACCCTCCCACTGCGTCTAGGTGGTAGATCATTCTGACTAACTTGCATCTGATGCTCAGATGTCGAAGGTGCTATGTATTTGTCAACTGTCATTGACGATGGTGTGCTGGTCGAACCAGTAAGTAACTCCTCGAGTAACACTTTACATCGCGGCTTGAACTCACTCATACAGTCATCCTCTAGAAACGTAGCATTTTTCGATACAAACATTTTGTTATCATCAGGACTATAGAAGAATCCACCCCTAGTCTCCTTACGATAGCCTACAAATAGGCACACCATATAATGTGGCTCCAACTTTGTAGTCTTATTCTTCAGCACATGTGCTGGACAGCCCTTATGCAGAAATGTCGTAAACTAGTTTTACGACCATTCCACAACTCTAAAGGAGTCTTAGGAACAGACTTAGATGGAAATACATTAAAGATATACATTGCAGTTTGCAGTGCATATCCCCAGAACGAACTAGGTCGTGAGCTATAACTAAACATATATCTCACCATCTCTGCAACACTATTTTGCTGTGGTGTTCCAGGTGCTGTGAGTTGGGATACTATCTCATTCTCAACTAAGAATTCCTCGAAATCTCTGTCAAGGTATTCTCCTCCATGATCTGACAGTAGATTTTTGATTGTTCTACCCAAATAGTTCTCAACCTCACCACGATACTCTTTCAAATTTTCAAAAATATCTGACTTGTGTTGCATTAGGTAAACATACCCATATCCGGAATAATCGTCAATAAATATGACGAAGTATTCATAACTACCTCGGGCTCTTACATTCATCAGTCTGCAAACGTCCGAATGTATTAGCTCAAGTGGTTGACTGGCTCTTATACCTTTTCCAGTAAAAGGTCTCTTAGTCATTTTTCCTTCTGAATAGGATTCGCAGACTGGTAAAGTTCTGAGCTTTAACTGGTTTAATGATCCGTTCTTTATCAATCTATCTATCTGGTCAAGGTTGATATGACCAAGTCTAAGATGCCATAATTATGTGTCATCGTGACAACCTTAAACATTTCAGCATTGAGCAGTGACCTATGTGTTAACGGTCTTAACACATATAAGTTATTTTATGAGTTTCCTAAGCATATGGTTAATCCATTTCTTCCAATAATAACTAAATTGATATTAAAAGAAACTGAATAACCATCATCCAAAAGTTTAGAAACAGAAATCAATTTCCTGCGAAAACCAGGAATGAATAACACATTGTTCAAATTTAAATAACTAATATTTGTAAAATTTAAACTAGAAACTCTCATTGCTTTGCTGAAACGGCATCCCCTATCTCGACCCTCATGGTGTAGTCACATTCAGCAAGGTCCCTCCATAAGTCAAGTAGTCGTAAAGAAAAACAGACATGCTTAGTGGCTCCAGAATCAACAATCCATCATATTTACTTGTATCATTTTTCTCCTTCTACTCAGCAAGGTATTTAGGACAATTCCTTTTCCAATGCCCGGTCTTGTTGCAGTGGAAACAGTTTCCCTTGGGCTTGGCATCATTGGAGCCTTTCTTGTTCTTCTTCTTCATGGGCTTAGTCTTAGCCTTCCTTGTGCTATTCTTCTTCATCTTTGTAGATTTAGAAGACTCGACAATATTTGCCTCAGCACTAGGTTTATGAGGATCCACTAGCATAGACTCGTATAGGGTGAGCTCATTTAGCAGCTGGGTCAAAGTAAAAGTCAACTTATTCATAACATAGTTTCTTTTAAACTACAGGAAACTTTTCGGAAAAGTTTCCAAGATCATGGTCACCTGGCTATGCTCATCAATACGAGCTCTATGGGTTTCAGCAGTATTAAGATAGGTCATCATCCTCAAGACGTGCTCTCGGACTGATGTCCTATCCTTCATCCTAGCAGTGATCGCTGAGACCATGGCCTCATGACGTTGATGCTCCGAAGGCTGCCCGAACATGCCCTGCTATGACTCCATCATCTGAGATGCTGAAGCCATGGGTTCATGTTTTGCAGTAAGAACCTCAGACATCCATGCTAGGAAGAAACAGCGGGCTCTCTTATTACCTGCGACCCATTTCTGGTAGGTATCGCGCACAGCTTGGGCAACATTTCTGACTGGCTCGGGAGGATAGTCCTCCGTCAGGACAAACTTTAGGTCTTCGCAGACCAGGATAGCGTTCATGTTACTTTTCCACTTAACATAATCTTCTCATGTTAATTTATCATTTGAGAGTATGGAAATAATTGGAGAAAACATGGTTGAAAAATAAAATAAACATGCATTTAACATTCATTCATCGCATATTAAAATCATCAAAAATTTTGGCATAAAATTAAACATGATGCATGAACCATGAATAATGAATTAGAAACCTAAGAGAATTACTATACCACGGAAATATATCAACTCACAAGTAAGTGCCGCCGTAGGGTAGGTCAAATACTTGCATGATATATCGAGACAATCTCAGTCGATTAATATATGCGGGAATGACTCTTATTCCTATATTAAACAACTACCGTTTGATTTGATCAAGGAATTTCATTAACAGTTAATTATTCCTTTGTGAGTGTGACCCACCGTTTCGGGATTCTTGGACTTAACGAGAGAAGTGTCGACGTAGGGTAGGTCAGTTAAATAGATACATCTAGAATCTCTATTCTCTCGGAATCCAAACCTGATATTGACCCAAAATAGACACCATACGTAGGGGGACGAAAACAAAGCCGTCTCGAGGCGCCTTTTGAATATCACGTTTTTGGACTAACAATGGAGATCGCGGGATATACTGTCGTATATCCTTCCCCCACTCACAATTTTAAAATTAAGGTTTCTATTTATAAAATATATAATATTTTAATTTAACTAGTGTGAATAAATTTATGGCGGCTAAATCATAACTCTTATTTACACTAGTACACTATTAGTGACCTAACCAATTTTAACTCTTAAATTTGTATCACAAATTTCCATTAGTCACTACTAATTGTACTACTCAATTAAACTAATTTAATTAGAGTGGTATTAGTGACCTATTATATTTTAACCTTTTAAAATACTAGAACACTAATAGGTTTAAAATTTTAGAATCCTAAAATGGTCAAGATTTGCATTAAACTATTTAATTAATCTTAGTGCGTTATAAAATCCAATGGTACATGGAATTGTATCCCGAGTGCAGACCATATTACCATCCATTGGGATTCGGCTATGGAATGTATGTTCGGGTTTCCATCCTATATACCAATGAAATTTATTATGCACTAATTAAGCCCAATATATTAGAATTCAAATTTTAAACCTTAAAACAAATTAATCCAATTAATTATTTTTCCATGCATATCATATTCTAATTTAAATATTTTAAATCATATAAAATCATATTTCATGTCTATAATGATAATGCTTATAAAGCATGTTATGACATGTGAAATGAAAGAGTGGGCACCCAAAGCTATATGACATGTTGTTCATGTTAGGGATATGCCCTATACCCAACTTGTGGATGAGCTATATGTACATGTATTTTTAATATTTTCATTAATTAATAAAATGGAAATCTTTATTATACGTGTATTACATAAATTATATGAATCATCAAACACTGTAATAAAGCCCTTGGAGTAATAAGATGATGGCTTCCACGCCTTATGAGAATCATTACTCTTAAATGTTCCTAGTCATAGTTTTAGGAATCTAGGCGTTCACAAAGCGAAGAGACTAGCATGATGATATGATCGGCCGTTAAGTGGGGTAGCCAATCTCATAGGCTACTAGCGGAGATCCGTCCGCTTGGTGTATCACATGGATGCATGATTTGCTCGTGTCCATCGAACTGACCGCCGAAAGTTTTCATATGGAGTGTTTATCCCATGTGTCTGTGAGAACTTTCATGTATCGATTGTATGACTAGTCCTTAGACTTGAGGTCTTTACAATCTTATGTGTGGAACAAATAACTTTGACATTCTCCTTCCGCGGTTCAAAAGATCCGGTCATAAGGGTATGATTGGGTCATTTGTTGAAACATATGAAGTTTGTAAAGATACAACAGAGAATCGCCACGCTCTCGGATAATATTTTCTTATAAGAGTAGTATTCCAGTTCGCGGGTTGATATGTGTGATCAGTACTTGAGATTGTGGCCGCAGTGGAAGAATAATGTGAGATTCTTGGGTTAGCATGATTCATGACACTATCAAGATCATACCTTTGACTATATGGGTAGACATTTTCCATACCCTAGGTCAAACGGTGGGGATACAGTGAGGCGATGGACCGTATCATATGTAAATCACATACATAATGGGTATATATATCTTTCCTTCTCAACCTTGGTCATTGAAATCGAACGACCATCTGATCTGAGGATAATTTATGTTCAATTAAATTATCACTATTCATTTCATGTCCAACTTGAGGGGAACCCAAAAGGTCACACATAACAAAGTCAAAATCAATGGTTAACAGTGCACATTAAAAATTTAACAGCATATATGATTGCTGTAGGAATTATTCATAAATGGTTCAATGTGTTTAATTATAGAACAGATCATTTATGAGGTTCCATAGTGGCTTAGGGATTGGTGAATGACGATATGGCCACTTTGGGAATTGGAAAAAAAACGTGAATAGTAACGTGAATAATAATTTTTTTTTATTTGTTTTGAATTCCAATTCGACCCAAACTCTTATTAGGGTTTTATAATCTCATTAAACCACTAAATTAAGATCCCATGGCTAAGATTAAATTAGCATTTATCCCACATCGGATTATTAATTAATTTTGTTGTATTTGGAGCACCTATATAAACCCAAAGAATTCTTCACAAATTTTTGCACCAAACCTTTCATATATTGGGTTTATATAAGTAAGAAACTCTAATGTTTAAGAGTAAGCCACTGATTTTGAGGATCCTTAAGTCTAATTGACTAGAGGAACCTCAAGCTAAAAGTTTTGAGGTATTTTCCTAGGCAAGCACCAAGGGCAAAATACTCGTGCACTCAAGGCGTAGTCTTGCCGTTGAGTTTTGGCTTTGGTGTGTGCACCTTTGGAGGCCACACACTTTGGTGGATCTTTGGAACATGGAAGAGCTTGCTGAGTTAGAGAAAAGATTGTAGATTGGAGGGAGGACTGGAGGAGTCTTCGGTTTAAGTAAGTCTTTTTCTTTCTTTATTTTAATTAGAGTCCATATGATAGTTAGCATGTTTAGGTTTATGTTCTTTGCATGTTTTATGAGTTTTTATGCTTAGAATACGTAGTAACATGCCTAGGCTTGTAGAATAATAAAAACAAATGGGTCTTGGGCAAAGGGATATCGGCAACATAATTTTATTTATTTCATTTTCCGCTGCACACTCGATGTCGCTTCCCAACAGTGGTATCAGAGCGTCGTTTTTGTTTTGATTAGTTCTCTCTCATTTGAACTCGAAATTGGGTGTGTAAAAGCTCGTTGGAAAGCTAACACCCTAAAAATAATTTTAGGCACAAGTTTTACATGATTTGGTAAAGAGTTGAATTGTGAAATTGCATTTAAAGTTCACACATCTGTAAAAAATGTGAATAGTAAATTTATTTGAATAAAATAAAATGCAATATCCTAATTAAATATAAATCAAAGTTATTTAATGCCTAAAATTATTCCAAAATATTAAAACTCATATGCTTGATGATTCTATGTATGATTAGAATTGGCATGATTATTTTAGGGTGCAAGCATCTAGAGACTTTCTAAGGAAATAGATAGTGTATTGCTTATCCCTTAGCTAAGTAATTATTTTGTGATGAACTTAGAGATTTATTACATTTAAGGCTAATAAATATAAATCACTTGTTTATAATAAAAGACATTATAAAAGATACGAGTTGGGTGAGACCAAGGCGTTAATAAAAATTTCCAAACTAAAGTTAATTTAACCAAAGGTATTACTAGAGTTAGATAATGATTTGGTGTCTTCCTTCACTCACTTCCTTTTTATAGCCAAAAGGAAAAGTTGTGAAGACATCTAGATAATCATTTACTCAAAGCTTACCTTAAAGCATATTTAAAGTGTTGGACTAATTTGGAGGATCTTTTGTTTATTCCTGTCACCAAGGCAATAAGAGCCTAAGAGGTAAGGGTATTTAAGAGAGTTCGCTCTACCCTCCCTTTGGGGAATTTTCAATGGAGGAATCCATTTGACAGTTATTCACTTAAACTTGCTAAAATCCTCAATAATAATTTAAGTTTAAAAATTGCCTCCCATTTTAAAGTATAGACCCAAAGGGCTTAAACCGTGTTGGCAGGACTATGCTTTAGCAGACTAACCAATACCAATTTGTCCCTAAATCGTACTATTGACAATGGTTTGACTTTTCTGAGTCATAAGATGCAGTGAACCTTAGGCGTGGTCTTATAACTTAGTGGTAAAGATTGGGTGTCCACAAGGACTAGCATAAGCTATGGCATGTTTGATTGCCCAACCCAATGATCAAGGAATTGTGATTTATATCATAAATTGGTCGGGAACCTACCTAATTATCGTATTTTATAACGACTGGCCCTAATCAGAGTTATGAAATGATGATAATGAGATCTTTGCCCACAAGAAATCCATCATATTGGGGTTGATGCAATTTGCTTAAAATTTTAAAACAATTGAGTGGAAGCAACTTCATAATATTAAAATCCCATGTTACTATGAAACATTAATGAAAACATATTCCTAATTTTAACATTCTCTCTTAATATGTGGGTTAAAATATTTCACAAACATTCAAATGGCAAACAGATTGTCACTTCGTTCCATCCTTGATGACCATAAGCTCAAAGGGGACAACTACAATGACTGGTTTAGAAACCTTTAAATTATCTTACGAAAAGAAAAGATTTTCTATGTTCTTGAAATACCATTTCCCCCTGAACCCGCAGAAGATGCTGACCAAAATACATTTGATGCTTGGAAGAAACACGTCGATGCTGATGAGCAAGCACTTTGCATAATGCTTGGCTCTATGTCGGACGAACTTCAAAAAGCTCACGAATATATGGATGCTCAAACCGTCATCTTTCTCTTGGAGGAGTTGTATGCAACTTCTATCCATACCGTGAGATTCCAAATGTCATGTGCCTTATTCCAAACAAGGTATAAGGAAGGATCTGTTAGTGGACATGTGCTTAAGATGATTGGCCATATTGAAAAATTGGCCAACCTCGGGTTCATCATGGATCATGAGATATGTCAGGATCTAATTCTTCAGTCCTTACCAAAAGACTTCTCTAACTTTATTATGCAGTTTCATCTGTCTAATAAAGAATCTACTTTAGCAGAATTGCACAATCTGATAAAGCAAGTAGAGAAGGACTTGAAACCGGAGCTTAAAACCTCTGTCATGCTTACGAGGCCCAAAGAAAAATAAGGACAAGGCCAAGGCTCCAGATCACCTAAAGCCCAATGGTAAGGTGGAGAAGAAAAAAGGAAAGGGGAAATGTTGCTTTTGTGGAAAAAATAGGCATTGGAAGAAAGACTGCAGGTCCTTGAAAGCCAAGGAAGCTAGGGAAGCCCAATAGGCCAAGAAGCCCAATGCTTCAGGTGTTGGATAATATGACCCATAGCGTCATTATTTGTACAGATCACGGTGTTGTTGTACAAATTAACTATGTGACAAGGAAATTGCACTCTCATCATTTGTGATTAGATCACCATAGATGTATAAATGAAGAGAGGTCCATATGATTAGTTCCTGGATTTAGATGATATGAGACAGTATCAGTCCACGAAGGATTAATCATTAAATATCCCTAGTCGTAGTATTATCGAGACAGGACATCGACAATGCGGAATTGGCTAGTATTGCACTTGTGCGCGTTGTGAGGGCACAACGGCATAGTTCTCATATATATAAGTATTGGATACTTATGCAAGTGCGATAGGAGGTTGTGTTTCACCGATGGTACGGGAAACAGCTTCACTCTGGATAGACCCTTCGGAATCCCATTGGTATTATGACTATGTGTCTATGGGAGGCCGATATCAGGGTAGATGTGTATGGTCTTAACCTGAGACTTACATCGCTAATACTTACGATAATCGATAGACTTTGGTCTTGCTGGTACAGGGCTTTAACCGGTTCTGCGTACACCACTTCTGGGTTTATCAGAGAGTCGTAGTGTATTGGGTGTGATGTCAAGACGGAAGTATCACTTCAGTCATAGTGGAGATGATGTCACGCAGGATACGGTACTAGTGCTCTTGAGTGTTGCGCAACCAATGGGGATATTGTGACCAGGTCGTGAATATCCGATTATAGAGACTATGTTACCAGACATCCGACATGTGCTTCGGACGAGGCAGACACTTATCCAGCCCCAACCCTAGCACGTGACTATCCGATACTAGGCCGATATACACAATACTACGGTATACTACGCTTGATACAGATCTATATATTCCTGTAAGAATATTTCTGGAGAATTGGGTAGGCATGGCGCTTTGCTAGAAGCCAACATTGTCTTGTAAATCGGTATAAACGTAGTACACGATACTTACGTGTTCGGATAGTCCGACGACCGTATTTACTGCCAACATATCCGGAGATCTCATGGGTCGGTTCCTGAAGATTCACCGATGACGTATGACTCGCACTTTAATTAATATGGGATTAATTCGATGAGAGAGAAAATTAATATGGGATTAATTACGGAGATATTTTATCTCGGATAAAATATCGTTAAAGAGAGAGAACGATTAATTTGGAATTAATCGATAAATTAATATATTCGATATATTATAACGAAATTAGATTTCGACGCGGAATTGAAATTAGATTTTAATTCAGGCGAACGAATTAATTTAGAATTAATTCGTTAGCGATGTGAATAGTGAATTCGCTAGGCGTAATCATTTAATTACGACGCGACGAAAAATTCGTTAATTTGGAATTAACGAACCCAAGCCCGGGATTGTTTGCGAGCGCATTCGCATTTCGAATTCGAGTGCGGCACGCAAGTCAAATCAAGCGTCAAATCGCAAGTCAAGTCAAACGTCAAATCGCAAATCACATCAAGCGTCAAATCACATGTCACTTTGAGTGATGTGACATTTGAATGATTGATGTGAGTTGATTTGTGTTGATTGACAAGCATTTAATGCTTTGCTTTTGGGAAAAAGATTTTGGTATATATGTTTTATTTATTTTTGGAAAATAAATCAATAAAACCTATTACTTTTTCTTTTCCCTCCTCTCTCTCCTCTGTACACGTTTTTTTGGTAATTTTTGGAGCCAAAACTTCTTCATCTTCTCTCTCGGTCTTGACCGATTCTTCTCCTCAATTTTTCTGGTTTGACCAATCAATAAAGGAGAAAGAAATGATCTTGTTGCAAGATCTATGTGCTAGCACACTCATGGAGGAATACAAAGGTGTTAGGGAAGTGATTTCGTGAGCAAGGAATCACCTTGTGAAGCTTGGAGCTTGGAGCTTCCATGGAGGATCACCCATGGCCGATTCTTGGAGGAGGAAGCAGCCCCCACGCCAAGCAGTCCACCATGTTCGCAGCTCACTGCCGAGCAAGGGAGAGCAGTGCGTTTTTGGTCTTTGTTGCATCTCTACCGATCAATGTGAGTTATTCCGCACCTCCTTTGATATGTATTCAACTCGTTTATGCATGATTTATGATCCTTGGGACTTGATTGAAACTCTACAATGGTATCACATCCATTTGTGCATAAAACGTTTTTAGGGTTCTTGAGCAAAATTTGGGGCTTTTTGATTTAAGCATGATTTTGACAAATTGTTTGTTTAAGAATGCTTGTATATGAATAACTTAGAGTTATATGTAATCAATTTGAAGAAAAATTATTTGGATTGATTTTCCCCAATTTGCTTATTGTTGGCCAAAACTTTAATTTGGGTAAACTTGATTTTGAGCATGTTTAATCAAATTGGATGATTTAGAATGCTTAAAGTATGTTTAATTGAGGATTGATTGGATCAATTTGTTGAAAATTAGTTTGGAACAATTTTCCCCAAATTGCTTTGGATGGCCGAATTTGGTTAGCTCCCTAATGTCTTGGATTTTTGATTTTTTGTTCATTGGATGACTTGGAAATCATTTGGGGATGTTGAATTTATGTTTAATTTGGTTCAATTGGATTGAATTTGATTTGGGCATAATTTCCCTCTTTGGCCGAGACACTTTAAGCATGAAATTGGGTTTGATTTTGATCAAATTATGTTGGACATGATTCATTGATGTTAAGCATGATTAATTGGACAAATTTGATGTTTTGGAAACTTTGATTTGGGTAATTAATAATGTTATACACTTTAGGTAATTTAATTGGGAAATTTGGAATTTTTGGAATTAAATTATTCGGCTTAAAATTGGATTTGGGCCTCTTTAAGTTGTTATTGGGTTTATTGGACTTTGTTGTACAAAGTTGGTTTAGGCCAAAATTGGTTGGATCCAATTAGGCCCAAAACCGCTTCCAAAAGGCCGAAATGCGACTAATGAACCTTTAACGTTTAATTGGGCCTAATAGGCCTAAATTAATTTATGGGCTTATGGGGTAACTCCCGGATTGGATTTTGGTTATTCGGTTTGACCCGAGTTGACCAAAAGTCCACGCCTTGAAGAAATTAATTAAAAGCCCATTGGACTTTAATTAAATTAATATTGGATATTAATCGGGCTTTGAGACCCGTAACGATTAAATTTGGAATTTAAGTCGTAAAGGTTTATTTTATAAAGTGTAATATTTAATTTGGAATTAAATAATGAATTAGAATTAAATGCGTATTAAATTGGATTTAATTATGTAATTTAATTTAATTCGTAGAAATCGTACTTTGAGTACGTGTTCGCAATACGAGTTTGACTCGAACAAAATCAAATCTTTGTTTGAACATTGGATGATCACTAATTATCAGATTAATTAATTTGATTAGATTGATTGATAACATGCTTGTATGAATACATGGTTGTGATGTTTGAATAATGTATATCGGATGGATATTAGAAGGGTGGGGAAATTTTTAGAAATTATTGTAATAAATTTGATTTATTAATTGGACCTGCGTGTCCAGCCTTATCACCTCCTATTCTTTGTATTCTCTTCTCACATATTCCCCTCAATGTAAATGAGGTTTCTTTAGAAGTATAGTGTAACGGGTAGAAGTAATACAAGTGCTAGCTTGGAGAGAGAAAGTGAGAGATTTGATCTAGGATCAATGTGTAAAATATCCATCCGCATATCATTATTATTTTATCATATGCGCTTTATTATGTGTTTAGAATGCATGTTTAAGGGTGTATGATGATGAGACCTTAACAATGATAATAAATTGGTTGCCAATTTGCACGCGAAAAACCCTCGTTAAATATCAAGCGTTTATTTTCCTTCCATTGAGTGATTCTTACTCAAGATCCGAGATTGGCAGGGGTTGTTGGCCAAAGTCAAGCCCTTGTCCATCGAAGATGTGTTTTAATCACGAGGCTTTGTTCCATATCGGTGTCGTGTCCAAGTTGTGGTTTGTTGGCCACAATCAAGACCACTTCTTGTCCATTGACATTGATTACGAAGCTTCCATGTCAATGGGTCCGCGCTTGACTGGGATCACTAGGTTTGTTGTGCCAAACCCAAGGCCTAGTTGATTCAGAGGAAAAAGGTTAGGGTATATATTCGATATATAGGCATATATATGATATATGTTTAGGACTTGGATGTCCACCTACTGGATCTAGGAGTTGGATGAGATCCAATTGATCTTAGAGATCTACCTAGTTAATTATCATACAATTTGTTGGCCAAATTCAAGATTGTGTGATATTTAACGGGATCCTAGCCCACTAGGAAACACGGTTTCCCGAGTACTCGACAGAGGTTTAGAGGCTCGTCGAAAAATAGTGGGAGGCAAGAATTGAATTTGCAATACTCGTTCAATTACTCGCCATACGCGCTCATTTAAATTATTTCGTCGTTATATTAAATGTTAGTTGGACTAATATTTAAATTGTTGTTTTAATAAACAGTTGGACTGTATTATACTTGATTATATATAATTGGATTATATTAATCAATATATTTGAATTAATTAATTTCAATTTACAGTTGATTTTATAATTGGATTATAGTAATCAATGTAATTGAGGTTAATTAATTTGGATTATATTTGATTATATAGTTGGACTATTATAATCATTATAATATATATAGTACCACTAATCGTTGATTAAATAGTTGGACTATTGTAATCAAGAGAAAATTGAAAAGTTGGATATTTAAAATATAATCTGGGATTAAAATATTTTAAATGATTTAATTTTCAAATTGGGAATAAATAATAGGTTACTTTATTTGATAAAATAACTTATTATACCTTAAGCCCAAAATTAAGCAAAATAAGTAGAGCATAAAATCTTTGGAAGATTTATGTGATGATGACTTTAATGCTTAATTTAATACACTTGTCATAAATCTAATTTTAGATTTAAGAAGTATTAAAATTGTAATTTATAATTCTTGGAGAATTAATTGACTATTCTAGAAAAGATAAAGTCAAAGTTTGCAATTGGGCATGTAGCACGAGGTGCACATCGTTTCGATATTCTAAAAACCCAAGGCTTGGCCTAAGGTTCCTAAAATATTGAAAAGGATAATTGACATATACCAAAGTGACTACCATTTGGATATGGCAGACACGAAGGAATTAAAGAAAGGGCAAGACTCTTACTTTGAAAATGTTTGTCTTAATTATGTTCACAGCTAGTATTGAAATTAGATTTTAAATACTTAGTGTGGTACATAAAATATATGTATTGATGTTCAGAATCTGCTTTGAGCAGGATACTGACTTCAAGCTGAGATTGCTCTGCGAATCGAAAACGGGATGAAAGTCGCTGTTTCGACCGTAGATACCTAAGTTTAGGAACTACCCTTCGGGTGTGTACTTAAATTAGGAACTGTTATAATGTAACTAGTTTGACTAGAGACATTATCTCTATATCAGTGCTTAATCCATTGTGGATAAACCTTTATATTCTAGAACACTACGTGTTTCATTATATAAAGATGATACTGAGATATGTTGAATTTCAATCAAGTCCCAAGATCATAAATCATGCATAAAAACGAGTAGAATACAACCAAATGAGGTGCGGAAAAACTCACATGGATCGGTAGAGATGCAACAAAGATGGACCAAATTCGCACTTCATGTTTCTGCCTCCATCAAGCTCGGTTTTGGGCCTTCTTGAACTGCAGTGGACTGCACGGTGGGGGCTGTTTTGATGCTCCAAAAATCGGCCATGAAAGACTCCATTGAAGCTCCAAGCTTCAAGCTTTCCAAGCTCACAAATTCGTTTCCCTATCACCATAATATAACCCATGTGTGTGCTAGCACTACACTTCTTCATTTGCTTCTCAAAATTTCGGTCAAACCAGAAATTTTTGGAGAAGAAATCGGCTCCAAGCCGAAAGTGGAAGAAGGAGAGAAAAGAGAGGGAGAGGAAGAGATGCGTAAAATAGAGAGAAAAAGTAAAAGGAAATAAAATGTAATAGGTTTTTATATTTTTCCAAAATTAAAACCATTTACCATTTATTTTACTTTTCCTTAAATGCTAAAGTCAAAAAGCAAAAAGCAAAAGTTGCTTTTTCAACTTCTACATCAATCACTCAAATCAAGTGACAACATGTCACATCACTCAAAGTGACATTTGATTTGACGCTTGATGTGACTAGCGATTTGACGCTCGATTTGATTTGCGTGCCGCACTCGAATTCGAAATGCGAATGCCCTCGCAAATAATCCCGGGCTCGGGTTCACTAATTCCAAATTAACGAATTTTCCGTTGCGTCGTAATTAAATGATTACGCCTAGCGAAATCACTATTCACGTCGCTAACGAATTAATTCTAAATTAATTCGTTCGCCCGAATTAAAATCTAATTTTAATTCCGCGTCGAAATCCAATTTCTTATAATATATCGAATATATTATTTTATCGATTAATTCCAAATTAATCGTTCTCTCTCTTTAATTAATATTTTATCCCAGATAAAATATCTCCGCAATTAATCCCAGATTAATTTTCTCTCTCTTCTAATTAATCCAAGATTAATTAAAGTGCGAGTTATACATCATCGGTGAATCTTCGGGAAGCGACCCATGAGATCTCCGGATATGTTGGCAGTAAATAAGGTTGTCGGACTATCCGAACACGTAAGTACCTCGTACTACGTTTATACCGATTTACAAGACAAGGTTGGCTTCTAGCAAAGCGCCATGCCTACCCAATTCTCCAGAAATATTCTTACAGGAATATATAGATCTGTATCAAGCGTAGTATACCGTAGTATTGTGTATATCGGCCCAGTATCAGATAGTCACGTGCTAGGGCTGGGGCTGGATAAGTGTCTGCCCCGTCCGAAGCACATGTCGGATGTCTGGTAACTAGTCTCTATAATCGGATATGCATGACCTAGTCATAATATCCCGATGGTTGCGCAACACTTAAGAGCACTAGTACCGTATCCTGCGTGACATCATCTCCACTATGACTGAAGTGATACTTCCGTCTTGACATCACACCCAATACACTACGACTCTCTGATAAACCCAGAAGTGGTGTACGCAGAACCGGTTAAAGCCCTGTACCACCAAGACCAAAGTCTATCGATTATCGTAAGTATTAGCGATGTAAGTCTCAGGTTAAGACTATACACAACTACCTTGATTTCGGCCTCCCATAGACACATAGTCATAATATCAATGGGATTCCGAGGGGTCTATCCAGAGCGAAGCTGTTTCCCGTACCATCGGTGAAACACGACCTCCTATCAAACTTGCATAAGTATCCAATACTTATATATATGAGAACTATGTCGTTGTGCCCTCACAACGCGCACAAGTGCAATACTAGCCTATTCCGCATTATCGATGTCCTGTCTCGATAATACTCCGGCTAGGGATATTTAATGATTAATCCTTCGGGGACTGATATTGTCTCATATCATTCTCAGTCCAGGAACTAATCATATGGACCTCTCTTCTTTTATACATCTATGGTGATCTAATCACAAATGATGAGAGTGCAATTTCCTTGTCACATAGTTAATTTGTACAACAACACCGTGATCTGTACAAATAGTGACGCTATGGGTCATATTATCCAACAATCTCCCACTTGGCACATAGCCAGTCACTCGAGTGTCTAACACCCGAACTATGTACGGTTCGCTCAAATTGCTGAGAAAAGATTTTCGTCAGCGGATTTGCTTAATTATCGTCTGACGCGATTTACACGATCATCGCATCGCCACGATGTATGATCCGAACGAATCAGATGATATAGAAGTATATTTCTGGATCGTCGATGAGACCTTTAATTCCTTAGCCTGTGCTGACGCCTAGCTCAGCTGCTAAAAGAACTATATCTAATCTAATTAGATTTATTTTCGATCCAAATGGCTTTTATTGCTGCCTCAGCTGCAGCAATAATCCGCATTTGTTGTTTATTCGGCAACAGTTATCTTGCTCGGAAGATTTCCAGCTCACTGTCCCAGTGTTCAAACTTTATAGTACCACAATATTTAATTGTTTGGAAACTTGCAGAACTGATCCCAGTCACTCCAAGTTCTCCATCTCCATAGTTTAAGACAACATCTTTAGTTCTCTAAGATACTAATAGATGTCCTTAACTTCAATCCAATGACTATCACTTGGATTGTCCTGATTGTGACTCCATATGCTCAAAGCGTATGAGACACCAATACAAGTACATTTTAAATGTACAATTTCCAGAGAGTGTTAACAACTCCAAATCTATCCCTGTAGATCTTTATTGCTTGAATAAAGGTTGTTACTCCCCAGAATTCTACGGAGAGTTTCTTATGAAAGAATATCTATGAAAGCTAAGCTTTCACCAATTGCTTTATGGGAATTTCATTGTCAGTGCCCTCTCCCACTAACCTCCTTATATACACAAGAATTATTTCGTTTTGAGTCAAATCATAAATTATTATGATTATTTCAAAACGTCAGTTCCAAGAACCTTATGCTTGCTTCAATCCAAACATGGATCGAATAACCCGCAAACATTATTTGTCGGTTATACAAAATCGTCAGGATGTTGTAAGCATCCTCCAAAAGGTTTCCTTTTCAGGAAAGCGATTTTGATCTGCAACTGACACATTTCACAAATGAAATATGCAGTTATCAACAAGCATCTTCAAAATGGATTTACCATGGCAACAGGTAAAAGGTTGAACCATTATTAACACAATGTTGATAACGATACCTTTCCGTCAAAAGCCCAGCTTTGTACGTTGGTGATGCCTTCCATGTATGTCTTCCTTGAAGACGTTTAATGTACCAATAGGCACAATGCCTTGTGGTACAACAACTAGTATCCAAAATAATGTTATACATGGAATCCATTTCGGATTCATGACACTTTCATAATAGGGAGTCGATACCTTGTATCACTACCTCATACGTAATCAGTTGGTGTACCTTAAAGATTAACATCTTTATGAGGTGAGATCAGAAACCCATACCCCATGTTGTTTTCTAACTCTCTCTGATCTACGCGGTTTCTTGTGTATTTGAAGATTAATGGTATAGATTCATCATAGATGAACTATTTGTGTTCCATTAAGGACTTCGTGCCTTGAACAGTATTACTCCGATTTTCATCGAGTATCACTATCCTCCCACTGACCACTGCATATCAGTATTCCTCTCAGGAAAAACCGCATGGTGAGCAACAATCACATTGTTCTCATGTGAGATTTACAAGTACTATACTTAAGGTTTCCCTTAGGATAACCTATATAGGCACTGTTCCAATTTGGGTCTTTCAGTTTGGTATCATCCAAACGTTATGCCTGGCATACCCAAATTACTAGAAATGAGAAACCCTGTTTCTTTCCTGTTCATTTCCTAATATGTAATCTGTCAAACAGATTATTATGGAACCTTATTCTAAATAAGTTCTTGCACTGTTAAAACTTATCCGTTGAAGGAAATGGTAGCTCAGAGCGACTCATGATTAGCCTTATCATGTCTAACATGATTCGGTTAATCCGTTCGGACACACCGTCACTTTGACGTGTTCCGGGAGGAGTCCTCATTTGAAAGAATACTATACTCTTTCAAGTATATAAGAAACTTATTGCTTAAGTATTTTCCATTACGGTCTTACCGTGACGGTATAATGCTATAGCCGATCTGTTTGTCTATTTCGTGTCGAAACTCTAAAAGTTTCTAATTTGTGTTCTTCAAAAGAAACACATAACCATAACGTGATGCCACATCCGTTAAGGTCACGAAATATTCATGTTCACATCTAGCCTAGCTAGATATGGGCCCACTAACTTCACCATGAATAGGGCTAACAGATCGGTGGACCCTTTTACTATTACCAAGCAAATAGTATTTTAGGAACTTTACCTAATAAACTAGATTCGCATACCTTATTTGAATAGTCAAATCAGTCCTAGTATCCACTCTTCAAAAGTGTGGATATACGAGTCTTGTATAATTGTGTCCCAGAAAATAATGCCACAAATAAGTCTCTATTGATCAAATCAATTTGAGCTATTTATTTGTCATTTTATATGTTTGAGATTTTCATCATATTCAAAATATAAATTCTGTTATTCACATCTAATGTGTTTATCTCAGTATCATCTTTATATAATGAAACACTGAGTGTTCTAGAATATAAAGGTTTATCCACAATGGATTAAACACTGATATAGAGATAATGTCTCTAGTCAAACTAGTTACATAATAACAGTTCCTAATTCAAGTACATACCGGAAGGGTAGTTCCTAAACTTAGGTATCTACGGTCGTTCGTCCCGTTTCCGATTCGCAGAGAAATCTCGGCTTGAAGTCAGTATCCAGCTCATAGCGGATTCTGAACATCAATACATATATTTTATGTACCACACTAAGTATTTAAAATCCAATTTCAATACTAGTAGTGAACATAACTTTGACAAATATTTTTAAAGTTAGAGCCTCGCCCTTTCTTTAATTCCTTCGTGTCTTCCATATCCAAATGGTAGTCACTTTGGGATATGCCAATTATCCTTTCAATATTTCACAAACCTTTGGCCAAGCCTTGGGTTTCGGAATATCGAAACGATGTGCACCTCGTGCTACATGCCCAATTGCAAACTTTGACTTTATCTCCTCTAGAATAGTCAATTAATTCTCCAAGAATTATAAATTGCAATTTTAATACTTCTTAAATCTAAAATTAGATTTATGACAAGTATATTAAATTAAGCATTAAAGTCATCATCACATAAATCTTCCAAAGATTTTATGCTCTACTTATTTTGCTTAATTTTGGGCGTGAGGTATAATAAGTTATTTTATCAAATAAAGTAACCTATTATTTATTCCCAATTTGAAAATTAAATCATTTAAAATATTTAAATCCCAGATTATATTTTAAATATCCAACTTTTCAATTTTATCTTGATTACAATAGTCCAACTATTTAATCAACGATTAGTGGTACTATATATATTATAATGATTATAATAGTCCAACTATATAATCAAATATAATCCAAATTAATTAACCTCAATTACATTGATTACTATAATCCAATTATAAAATCAACTGTAAACTGAAATTAATTAATTCAAATATGTTGATTAATATAATCCAATTATATATAATCAAGTATAATATAGTCCAACTGTTTATTAAAACAACAATTTAAATATTAGTCCAACTAACATTTAATGTAACGACGAAATAATTTAAATGAGCGTGTATGGCGAGTAATTGAACGAATATTGCAAATTCAATTCTTGCCTCCCACTATTTTTCGTCGAGCCTCTAACCCTCTGTCGAGTACTCGGGAAACCGTGTTTCCTAGTGGGCTAGGATCCGGTTAAATATCACACAATCTTGACTTTGGCCAACAAATTGTATGATAATTAACTAGGTAGATCTCTAAGATCAATTGGATCTCATCCAACTCCTAGATCCAGTAGGTGGACATCCAAGTCCTAAACATATATCATATATATGCCTATATATCGAATATATACCCTAACCTTTTTCCTCTGAATCAACTAGACCTTGGCTTTGGCACAACAAACCTAGTGATCCCAGTCAAGCGCGGACCCATTGACATGGAAGCTTCGTAATCAATGTCAATGGACAAGAAGTGGTCTTGACTTTGGCCAACAAACCACAACTTGGACACGACACTGATATGGAACAAAGCCTCGTGATTAAAACACATCTTCGACGGACAAGGGCTTGACTTTGGCCAACAACCCTGCCAATCTCGGATCATGAGTAAGAATCACTCAATGGAAGGAAAATAAACGCTTGATATTTAACGAGGGTTTTTCGCGTGCAAATTGGCTACCAATTTTAATTATCTTTGTTAAGGTCTCATCATCATACACCCTTAAACATGCATTCTAAACACATAATAAAGCGCATATGATAAAATAATAATGATATGCGGATGGATATTTTACACATTGATCCTAGATCAAATCTCTCACTTTCTCTCTCCAAGCTAGCACTTGCATTACTTCTACCCGTTACACTACACTTCTAAAGAAACCTCATTTACATTGAGGGGAATAGGTGAGAAGAGAATACAAAGAAATAGGAGATAAGGCTGGACACGCAGGTCCAATTAATAAATCAAATTTATTACAATTTCCAAAATCGCCCCACCCGGCTAATATCCATCTGATATACATTATTCAAACATCACAACCATGTATTCATACAAGCATGTTATCAATCAATCTAATCTAATCCAATTAATTAATCTTGATAATTAGTGATCATCCAATGTTCAAACAAAGATTTGATTTTGTTCGAGTCAAACTCGTATTGCGAACACGTACTCAAAGTACGATTTCTCAAATAAAATTAAATTACATGATTAAATCCAATTTTAATACGTATTTAATTCTAATTCATTATTTAATTCCAAATTAAATATTACACTTTATAAAATAAACCTTTACGACTTAAATTCCAAATATAATCGTTACGGGTCTCAAAGCCCGATTAATATCCAATATTCATTTAATTAAAGTCCAATGGGCTTTTAATTAATTTCTTGAGGCGTGGACTTTTGGTCAACTCTGGTCAAACCCGCAACCAAAGTCCAATCCGGGAGTTACCCCATAAGCCCATAAATTAATTTAGGCCCATTAGGCCCAATTAAACGTTAAAGGTTCATTAGTCGCATTTGGGCCTTTTGGAAGCGGTTTTGGGCCTAATTGGATCCAACCAATTTTGGCCTAAACCAACTTTGTACAACAAAGTCCAATAAACCCAATAACAACTTAAAAAGCCCAAATCCAATTTTAAGCCCAATAATTTAATTTCAAAAATTCCAAATTTTCAAATTAAATTACCTAAAGTATATAGCATTATTAATTACCCAAATCAAAGTTTCCAAAACATCAAATTTGTCCAATTAATCATGCTTAACATCAATAAATCATGTCCAACATGATTAAATCAAAATCAAACCCAATTAACACATGCTAAAGTCTCGGCCATAAGGGGAAAAAATGCCCAAATCAAATTCAATCCAATTGAACCCAATCAAACATAAATTCAACATCCCTAAATGATTTCCAAGTCATCCAATGAACAAAAAATCAAAAATCCAAGACAATATTAGGGTTCATATTTTCGGCCATCACAAGCAAATTGGGGAAAAATTGTTCCAAACACTTTTCATCAAATTGATCTAATCAATCATCAATTAAACAACATTTAAGCATTCTAAATCATCCAATTTCATTAAACATGCTCAAAATCAAGTTTACCCAAATTAAAGTCTTGGCCAACAATAAGCCAATTGGGGAAAATCAATCCAATTAATTTTTCTTCAAATTGATTACATATAACTCTAAGTTATTCATATACAAACATTCTTAAACAAACAATTTGTCAAAATCCTGCTTAAATCAAAAAGCCCCAAATTTTGCTCAAGAACCCTAAAAACGTTTTATGCACAAATGGCTCAAGATACCATTGTTGAATTTCAATCAAGTCCCAAGATCATAAATCATGCATAAAAATGAGTAGAATACAACCAAATGAGGTGCGGAAAAACTCATATGGATCGGTAGAGATGCAACAAAGATGGACCAAATTCCCACTTCATGTTTCTGCCTCCATCAAGCTCGGTTTTGGGCCTTCTTGAACTGTAGTGGACTGCACGGTGGGGGCTGTTTTGATGCTCCAAAAATCGGCCATGAAAGACTCCATTGAAGCTCCAAGCTTCAAGCTTTCCAAGCTCACAAATTCGTTTCCCTATCACCATAATATAACCCATGTGGGTGCTAGCACTACTCTTCTTCATTTGCTTCTCAAAATTTCGGTCAAACCAGAAATTTTTGGAGAAGAAATTGGCTCCAAGCCGAAAGTGGAAGAAGGAGAGAAAAGAGAGGGAGAGGAAGAGATGCGTCAAAGAGAGAGAAAAAGTAAAAGGAAAATAAAATGTAATAGGTTTTTATATTTTTCCAAAATTAAAACCATTTACCATATATTTTACTTTTCCTTAAATGCTAAAGTCAAAAAGCAAAAAGCAAAAGTTTCTTTTTCAACTTCTACATCAATCACTCAAATCAAGTGACAACATGTCACATCACTCAAAGTGACATTTGATTTGACGCTTGATGTGACTAGCGATTTGACGCTCGATTTGATTTACGTGCCGCACTCGAATTCGAAATGCGAATGCCCTCGCAAATAATCCCGGGCTCAGGTTCGCTAATTCCAAATTAATGAATTTTCCGTTGCGTCGTAATTAAATGATTACGCCTAGCGAAATCACTATTCACGTCGCTAACGAATTAATTCTAAATTAATTCGTTCGCCCGAATTAAAATCTAATTTTAATTCCGCGTCGAAATCCAATTTCTTATAATATATCGAATATATTATTTTATCGATTCATTCCAAATTAATCGTTCTCTCTCTTTAATTAATATTTTATCCCAGATAAAATATCTCCGCAATTAATCCCAGATTAATTTTCTCTCTCTTCTAATTAATCCCAGATTAATTAAAGTGCGAGTTATACATCATCGGTGAATCTTCGGGAAGCGACCCATGAGATCTTCGGATATGTTGGCAGTAAATACGGTTGTCGGACTATCCGAACACGTAAGTACCTCGTACTACGTTTATACCGATTTACAAGACAAGGTTGGCTTCTAGCAAAGCGCCATGCCTACCCAATTTTCCAGAAATATTCTTACAGGAATATATAGATCTGTATCAAGCGTAGTATACCGTAGTATTGTGTATATCGGCCCAGTATCGGATAGTCACGTGCTAGGGCTGGGGCTGGATAAGTGTCTGCCTCGTCCGAAGCACATGTCGGATGTCTGGTAACTAGTCTCTATAATCGGATATGCATGACCTAGTCATAATATCCCGATGGTTGCGCAACACTTAAGAGCACTAGTACCGTATCCTGCGTGACATCATCTCCACTATGACTGAAGTGATACTTCCGTCTTGACATCACACCCAATACACTACGACTCTCTGATAAACCCAGAAGTGGTGTACGCAGAACCGGTTAAAGCCCTGTACCACCAAGACCAAAGTCTATCGATTATCGTAAGTATTAGCGATGTAAGTCTCAGGTTAAGACTATACACACCTACCTTGATTTTGGCCTCCCATAGACACATAGTCATAATACCAATGGGATTCCGAGGGGTCTATCCAGAGCGAAGCTGTTTCCCGTACCATCGGTGAAACACGACCTCCTATCGCATTTGCATAAGTATCCAATACTTATATAAATGAGAACTATGTCGTTGTGCCCTCACAACGCGCACAAGTGCAATACTAGCCTATTCCGCATTATCGATGTCCTGTCTCGATAATACTCCGGCTAGGGATATTTAATGATTAATCCTTCGGGGAATGATAATGTCTCATATCATTCTCAGTCCAGGAACTAATCATATGGACCTCTCTTCATTTATACATCTATGGTGATCTAATCACAAATGATGAGAGTGCAATTTCCTTGTCACATAGTTAATTTGTACAACAACACCGTGATCTGTACAAATAGTGACGCTATGGGTCATATTATCCAACAAGATAAACACATTAGATGTGAATAACAGAATTTATATTTTGAATATAATTAAAATCTCAAACATATAAAATGACAAATAAATAGCTCAAATTGATTTGATCAATAGAGACTTATTTGTGGCATTGTTGTCTGGGACACAATTATACAAGACTCGTATATCCACACTTTTGAAGAGTGGGTACTAGGACTGATTTGACTATTCAAATAAAGTCTACGAATCTAGTTTGTTAGGTAAAGTACCTAAAACACTGTTTACTTGGTAATAGTGTAAGTGCCACCGATCTGTTAGCCCTATTCATGGTGAAGTTAGTGGGCCCATGTCTAGCTAGGCTAGATGTGAACATGAATATTTCGTGACCTTAACGGATGTGGCATCACGTTATGGTTATGTGTTTCTTTTGAAGAACACAAATCAGAAACTTTTAGAGTTTCGACACGAAATAGACAAATAGATCAACTATAGTATTATACCGTCACGGTAAGACCGTAATGGAAAATACTTAAGCAATAAGTTTCTTATATACTTGAAAGAGTATAGTATTCTTTCAAATGAGGACTCCTCCCGGAACACGTCAAAGTGACGGTGTGTCCGTACTGGATAAATCGAATTTTGTTAGACATGATAAGATTAATCAAGAGTCGCTCTGAGCTACCATTTCCTTCAACGGATAAGTTTTAACAGTGCAATAACTTATTTAGAATAAGGTTCCATAATAATCTGTTTGACAGATTACATATTAGATATGAACGGGAAAGAAACCGGGTTTCTCATTCCTGACCATTTGGGATGCTAGGCATATGTTTGGATGATACCAAACTAGAACCCAAATTGGATAAGTGTCAATTGTAGGCTATCCTAGGGATACCATAAGTATTCTATTTATACATCTCACCAGAGAACAATTAGATTGTCACTCATCATGCAGTTTTCCTAAGAGGAATACCGATATGCAGTGGTCAGTGGGAGGATGGTGATACTCGATGAAAATTGGAGTAATACTGTTCGAGGCAGGAAATCCTTAATGGAACACATATAGTTCATCAATGATGAATTTATACCATTAATCTTCGAATACACAAGAACCGCGTAGATCGGAGAGAATCAGAAAACAACCTAGGGTATGGGTTTCTGATCTCACCTCATAAAGATGTCAATCTTATGAAGGTATATCCACCGACTACGTTTTGAGGAAGTGATACGAGGTATCGACCCTTATTATGGCAAAGTGCCATGAATCCGAAGTGGATTTCATGTATAACAAGTATTTTTGATACTAGTTGTTGTACCACAAGGCATTGTGCCTATTGGTACATTAAACGTCTTCAAGGAAGACATACATGGAAGGCAACATACCAACGTACTAAGATAGGCTTGTAAAGAAAAGGTAGAGTTATCAACATTGTGTTGATTACGACGAAACCTTTTACATGTTGCCATTGTAAATGTTGGTTTATTCTAAGGTCCCAAGATCAATCAAGACATGAAAACATGCGTGAACACATCAACGGAGGTAGCGGAATATCAAACATTGATCGGTTGAGTCGATTTGAAGACGAATGAAGCCCAAAAACGCACTGCCCTTCACGCCAAAATGCTGGCAGTCCACTGCCCTGCAAAACAGAAATTTGAGTGAAGAAGAAACGGAGCTCCTAGCTTCGTCGGATGGATCCCGTCTCATGGTCGAACCTCCCTACCACCTTCGCAAGACTTGAAAGTGTGCTAGCACTTGATTTTTCACCATGAAAATCACTCTTTGCTTCCCTAAAGTCCACGCCATTTCTGGTTCCAAACCAGTCCAAGAATTTCTTCATTTGGGCGTGAGAGAATAGAGAGTTTGAGAGAGATGAAATTGTGTTATATTAAAAGATTTACCAAAAATCAATTTATATTTATGCCATAATGTTTATTAAATAAATAATAAACTTATGACATAAAACATGCAATGGCTTAGAGTGTCAAACACTCAAACTCCATGCAAAACCATTGAGTGTATTGTACACAATCTTCATGCAATGCATTAGAATTAAATAATGCATAATATGACATGGTCATGTGGGCCCTATTCGGGTTCGATATTTCCGAAATACCGAGCTTACGTCGCGACGTTAATTAAATCGAATAATTGCGGCTAGCGAAATTATTATTTACGTTGCTAACGAATTAATTCTAAATTAACTCGTTTGCCCGAATTAAAATCTAATTTTAATTTCGCGTCGAAATCGAATTTCGATTATTATATCAAATATAATAATTTTATCGATAAATTCCAAATTAATCGTTCTCTCTCTTAAGACGACATTTTATCCCGATAAAATATCTCCGTTATTAATCCTAGATTAATTTTCTCTCTCTTCTGTATAATCCCAGATTATTCAAGAGTGCGAGTTGTGCGTCATCGGTGGATTATCGGGAAGCGACCCATGAGATCCCCGGATAATCTGGCAGTAAATACGGTCATCGGAGTATCCGAATCACGTACGTACCAAGTACTACGTTCTACCGATTTACGAGACAAGGTCGACTCCTAGCAAAGCACCAAGTCTTCCCAAGTTCTCCGGACATATTCATCAAAGAATATCTAGATCTGTATCAAGCGTAGTATACGATTGTATTGTGCATATCGGCCCAGTATCGGATAATCACGTGCTAGGGCTGGGGCTGGATAAGTGTCTGCCCCGTCCGAAACACATATCGGATGTCTGGTAACTAGTCTCTATAATCGGATATTCATGACCTGGTCATAATATCACGATTGGATGCGCATCACTTAAGAGCACTAATACCATATCCTGCGTGACATCATCTCCATTATGACTGGAGTGACACTTCCGTCTTGACATCACATCCAATACACTACGATTCCTGATAAACCCAGAAGAGGTGAACACAGAACCAGTTAAGATCCCCCACCACCAAAACCAAAGTTTACCGAATGTCGTAAGTATTAGCGATGCAAGTCTCAGGTTAAGACTATACACACCTACCTTGATTTCTGCCTCCCATAGACACCTAGTCATAATACCAATGGGATTCCGAAGGGTCTATCCAGAGCGAAGCTGTTTCCCGTACCATCGGTGAAACACGACCTCTTATCGCACTTGCACAAGTATCCAATACTTATATATATGAGAACTATGCCGTTGTGCCCTCACAACGCGCACAAGTGCAATACTAGCCTATTCCGCATTATCGATGTCCAGTCTCGATATACTACGGCTAGGGATATTAATGATTAATCCTTCGTGGACTGATACTGTCTCATATCATCTCAATCAGGAACTAATCATAGGGACCTCTCTTCATTTATATGTCTATGGTGATCTAATCACAAAATGAAGAGAGTGCAATTTCCTTGTTACATAGTTAATTTGCTACAACAACACAATGATCTGTGCAAATAGTGACGCTATGGGTCATATTATCCAACAGTAAATCCATTGGATAATGCTTGCTAAAGCTGTGTATTTCATTTATGATATATGACAGCTTAACGGAAAATCGCTTTCCTGAAAAGGAAACCTTTCGGAGGATGTTTATAACATCCTATCGGTTTTGTCGTACCATAACAAGCAAACAAGGTTTGCAGGTTATTCGATCTATGTTTGGATTGAAGCAAGCATAGGTTCTAGGAATTATCGTTTTGATGTAATCATAATGGAGTATGATTTAATTCAAAAAGAAATGATTCTTATGTATATAAGGAGGTTAGTGGGAGAGCACTGATAATGAAATTCCCATAAAGCAATCGGTGAAAGCTTGGCTTTCATAAGAAATTCACCGTAGAATTCTGGGGAGTAACAACATTTATTCAAGGAATAAACATCTACTGGGATAGATTTGAGTTGTAATGTTGGACAAAATGTCCCATAGCGTCACTATTTGCACAGATCATTGTGTTGTTGTAGCAAATTAACTATGTGACAAGGAAATTGCACTCTCATCATTTGTGATTAGATCACCATAGATATATAAATGAAGAGAGGTCCCTATGATTAGTTCCTGGATTGAGATGATATGAGACAGTATCAGTCCACAAAGGATTAATCATTAAATATCCCTAGCCGTAGTATTATCGAGACTGGACATCGATAATGCGGAATAGGCTAGTATTGCACTTGTGTGCGTTGTGAGGGCACAACGGCATAGTTCTCATATATATAAGTGTTGGATACTAATGCAAGTGCGATAGGAGGTCGTGTTTCACCGATGGTACGGGAAACAGCTTCGCTCTGGATAGACCCCTCGGAATCCCATTGGTATTATGAATATGTGTCTATGGGAGGCCGAAATCAAGGTAGGTGTGTATAGTCTTAACCTGAGACTTACATCGCTAATGCTTACGACAATCGATATACTTTAGTTGAGGTCGTCTAGGACTGTAACCGGTTCTGTGTACGCCAATGCCGGGTATATTGAGAATCGTAGTGTATTGGATGTGATGTCAAGATGGAAGTATCACTCCAGTCATAGTGGAGATGATGTCACGCAGGATACGGTATTAGTGCTCTTAAGAGATGCGCATCCAATCGTGATATTATGACCAGGTCATGAATATCCGATTATAGAGACTAGTTACCAGACATCCGATATGTGTTTCGGACGGGGCAGACACTTATCCAGCCCCAGCCCTAGCACGTGACTAACCGATACTGGGCCGATATACACAATACATTAGTATACTACGCTTGATATAGATCTTAATATTCTTAAAAGGATATGTCCGGAGAATTGGGAAGACTTGGTGCTTTGCTAGGAGTCGACCTTGTCTCGTAAATCGGTAGTTAGAACGTAGTACTTGGTACGTACGTGATTCGGATACTCCGACGATCGTATTTACTGCCAGATTATC
This sequence comes from Zanthoxylum bungeanum, assembly GCA_019454045.1. NCBI lineage: Eukaryota > Viridiplantae > Streptophyta > Magnoliopsida > Sapindales > Rutaceae > Zanthoxylum > Zanthoxylum bungeanum. The sequence continues at coordinate 61,429 of SKCR01030840.1, forward strand.
CGGGGATCTCATGGGTCGCTTCCCGATAATCCACCGATGACGCACAACTCGCACTCTTGAATAATCTGGGATTATAATAGAAGAGAGAGAAAATTAATCTAGGATTAATAACGGAGATATTTTATCCGGGATAAAATGTCGTCTAAAGAGAGAGAACGATTAATTTGGAATTGATCGATGAATTAATATATTCGATATATTAGACGAAATTAGATTTCGACGCGGAATTAAAATTAGATTTTAATTCGGGCAAACGAGTTAATTTAGAATTAATTCGTTAGCGACGTAAATAATAATTTCGCCAGGCGCAATTATTATTTAAATTCGATTGAATTAACGTCGCGACGTAAGCTCTGTATTTCGGAAATATCGAACCCGAACGCGTGAGTGCACGTGGGCCCCTTTCATTTGGAAACGTGTGGGGCCCACATGACACATGTCATTCTAATGCTTTGCATGTAGATTGTGTACATTGCACTCAATGTCATTGCATGGAGTTTGAGTGTTTGACACTCTAAGCCATTGCATGTTTTGTGTCATAAATTTATTATTAATTTAATAAATTTTATGGCATAAATATAAATTGATTTTTGGTAAATCATTTTCAATTTAACACAACTTCAATCTCTCTCAAATTCTCTCTTCTCTCACGCCCAAAAACAGAAAAAATGGACTGGTTTGGAATCAATTTTGGCGTGAACAAAGGGAAGCCAAGAGTGGTTTTTCATGGTGAGAAATCAAGTGCTAGCACACTTACAAGTCTTGCGAAGGTGGTAGGGAGGTTCGACCATGAGCCGGGATCCATCCGACGAATCTAGGAACTCATTTTCACAGCTCAAAAACAGAAGGCAGTGGGCAGTGGACTGCTGCAGTTCATGCGCCAAAACAGTGAGCATTTTGGCTTCAATGGTCGTCATATCGACTCAACCAACCAATGTAAGTATTCCGCTATCTTCTTTGGTGTATTCATGCACGATTTTCATGTCTTGTTTGATCTTGGGACCTAGATTTTACCAACAGTTAACACTTTGGGAAATTGTACATTTAAAATGTACTTGATATGGTGTCTTATACGCTTTGAGCATATGGAGTCACAATCAGGACAATCCAAGTGATAGTCATTGGATTGAAGTTAAGGACATCTATTTAGTATCTTAGAGAACTAAAGATGCTGTCTTAAATTATGGATTAGGAGAACTTGAAGTGACTAGGATCACTGCTGCAAGTTTCCAAACCGGTAAATACTGCGGTACTATAAAGTTTGAAGGACGGGAGAGTAAGCTGGAAATATTCTGAGCAAGATAACTGTTGCCGAATAAACAACAAATGCGGATTATTGCTACAGCTGAGGCAGCAATAGAAGCCATTTGGATCGATAATAAATCTAATTAGATTAGATATAGTTCTGTTAGCGGCTGAGATAGGTGTCAGCACAGACTAAGGAATTAAAGGTCTCATCGGCGATCCAGATATATACTTCTATATCATCAGATTCGTTTGGATCATACATCGTGGCGATGTGATGATCGTGTAAATCGCGTCAAACGATAATCAAACAAATCCGCTGACGAAAACCTTTCCTCAGCAATTTGAGCGAACCATACATAGTTCGGGTGTGGGACACTTGAGTGACTGGCTATGTGCCAAGTGGGATATTGTTGGATAATATGACCCATAGCGTCACTATTTGTACAGATCACGGTGTTGTTGTACAAATTAACTATGTGACAAGGAAATTGTACTCTCATAATTTGTGATTAGATCACATAGATGTATAAATGAAGAGAGGTCCATATGATTAGTTTCTGGATTGAGATGATATGAGACAGTATCAGTCCACGAAGGATTAATCATTAAATATCCCTAGTCGTAGTATTATCGAGACAGGACATCGACAATGCGGAATAGGCTAGTATTGCACTTGTGCGCGTTGTGAGGGCACAACGGCATAGTTCTCATAATATAAGTATTGGATACTTATGCAAGTGCGATAGGAGGTTGTGTTTCACCGATGGTACGGGAAACAGCTTCGCTCTCGATAGACCCTTCGGAATCCCATTGGTATTATGACTATGTGTCTATGTGAGGGCGAATCAGGGTAGGTGTGTATGGTCTTAACCTGAGACTTACATCGCTAATACTTACGATAATCGATAGACTTTGGTATTGGTGGTACAGGGCTTTAACCGTTTCTGCGTACACCACTTCTGGGTTTATCAGAGAGTCGTAGTGTATTAGGTGTGATGTCAAGACGGAAGTATCACTTCAGTCATAGTGGAGATGATGTCACGCAGGATACGGTACTAGTGCTCTTGAGTGTTGCGCAACCAATCGGGATATTGTGACCAGGTCGTGAATATCCGATTATAGAGACTATGTTACCAGACATCCGACATGTGCTTCGGACGGGGCAGACACTTATCCAGCCCCAGCCCTAGCACGTGACTATCCGATACTGGGTCGATATACACAATACTACGGTATACTACGCTTGATACAGATCTATATATTCCTGTAAGAATATTCTGGAGAATTGGGTAGGCATGGCGCTTTGCTAGAAGCCAATCTTGTCTTGTAAATTGGTATAAACGTAGTACGCGATACTTACGTGTTCGGATAGTCCGACGACCATATTTTCTGCCAACATATCCGGAGATCTCATGGGTCGGTTCCTGAAGATTCACCGATGACGTATGACTCACACTTTAATTAATCTGGGATTAATTCGATGAGAGAGAAAATTAATCTGGGATTAATTACGGAGATATTTTATCTCGGATAAAATATCGTTAAAGAGAGAGAACGATTAATTTGGAATTAATCGATAAATTAATATATTCGATATATTATAACGAAATTATATTTCAACGCGGAATTGAAATTAGATTTTAATTCGGGCGAACGAATTAATTTAGAATTAATTCGTTAGTGATGTGAATAGTGAATTCGCTAGGCGTAATCATTTAATTACGACGCGACGGAAAATTCGTTAATTTGGAATTAACGAACCCAAGCCCGGGATTGTTTGCGAGCGCATTCGCATTTTGAATTCGAGTGCGGCACGCAAGTCAAATCAAGCGTCAAATCGCAAGTCAAATCAAACGTCAAATCGCAAATCACATCAAGCGTCAAATCACATGTCACTTTGAGTGATGTGACATTTGAGTGATTGATGTGAGTTGATTTGTGTTGATTGACAAGCATTTAATGCTTTGCTTTTGGGAAAACGATTTTGGTATATATGTTTTATTTATTTTTGGAAAATAAATCAATAAAACCTATTACTTTTTCTTTTCCCTCCTCTCTCTCCTCTGTACACGTTTTTTTGCTCATTTTTGGAGCCAAAACTTCTTCATCTTCTCTCTCGGTCTTCACCAATTCTTCTCCTCAATTTTTATGGTTTGACCGATCAATAAAGGAGAAAGAAATGATCTTGTTGCAAGATCTATGTGCTAGCACACTCATGGAGGAATACAAAGGTGTTAGGGAAGTGATTTCGTGAGCAAGGAATCACCTTGTGAAGCTTGGAGCTTGGAGCTTCCATGGAGGATCACCCATGGCCGATTCTTGGAGGAGGAAGCAGCCCCCACGCCGTGTAGTCCACCATGTTCGCAGCTCACTGCCGAACAAGGGAGAGCAGTGCGTTTTTGGTCTTTGTTGCATCTCTACCGATCAATGTGAGTTATTCCGCACCTCCTTTGATATGTATTCAACTCGTTTATGCATGATTTATGATCCTTGGGACTTGATTGAAACTCTACATCAGGTATGTTGTATATGATTGAATTATATTCTCAAAACTCTGAACCTTTTACTTTGGTGCTTGACACCGGTTGTGGGACTCACTTATGTAACAATGTGCTGGGCCTGAGAAACAGTAGGAGACTCTGTCATGGGGACGTTGACTTACGCATGGGTAATGGAGCAAAACTAGCTGAAATGTGAGTGGGGACTTATTCATTAGTTTTGCCGAATGGTTTAGTTTTAGACTTAGAAGATTGTGTTTATGTACCTTCTCCAGTAAATAACATCTTTTCAATTTATTCTTTATGTAATAAAGGCTTTTCATGCCTAATAAGTTGTAATGAATGTTCTATTTATTTCAATGAAATAAAATATGGAGATGGTATTTTGAATAATGGTATCTATTTCTTACAAACTAACAAAGAATATTGAACCTCTAATATATACAACGTTAACTCGAATAATCTCAATGAATCACTTTTATGGCACAGTCGCTTATGTCATATCAATGAAATAAGATTAACTAAGCTACATAAGGATGGGTATTTCATACCCTTCAAAAATGAACCTTATGAAACTTATGAGTCTTGTTTACTTGGTAAAATGACCAAATTACCCTTCAAAGGTAAATGACAGCGTGCAGCGGAGACATTAGAACTCATACACTCCGATGTATGCGCACCAATGTCAGTCACCGCTAGAGGTGGATTCTCCTACTTCATTACCTTTATCGATGATCATTCGCGATATGGGTGTATGTACCTTATGCGGTACAAATCTGAAGCCTTTGAGAAATTCAAAGACTTCAAAGTTGAAGTAGAAAACCAGCTTAATAAAAGTATTAAGTCACTAAGGTTTGACCGAGGTGGTGAATACTTAAGCGACGTATTTTAAGATTACTTGAGAGAAAATGGTATTGATTCCCAGTGGACTCCTCCGGGAACTCCACAACATAATGGGGTCTCCGAAAGGAGAAATCGGACATTATTAGATATGGTCCGATCAATAATGCCAGACACAAATCTACCTCTTTTATTTTGGGGTCTTGCTTTAGAAACTGCAACACTACTACTAAACCAAATTCCTTCCAATACTGTTAGTCAAACACCATGAGTTATGGTCTGGGAAACGTCCTAGTCTTAGTTATATAAGAGTTTGGGGATGTGACGCATATGTTAAGCTCACACAAACTAACAAATTGGATGATAGGACAGTTAAAATGTAAGTTTGTAGGATATGCCTTGAACTCAAGAGCATACATGTTCTACGTCCCAAATGAACAAAGAACATTTGTCTCACGAAATGCTAAATTTCTAGAGAATGAATTCTTTCTCAAGAAATATAGTGGGAGTAGACTTGACCTCGATAAGGTACGAGAAGAACAAACTAACATAGAACTAAACCCCAGGCCCCTCAAAAGGGCAGCGACGGAACAACCACAAGGTTATGAACTTAGAAGGTCTAGTAGGGAAAGATATGAGCCTGAAAGATATGGTTTCCAAATTGATAAGGAACATGATCAAGTCATTGATAATGACGATCCCACCAGTTAGGATGAAGCAATGTGTGACATTGATTCAGTCAAGTGGCTTGAGGCCATGAAATCCGAAATAGACTCTATGTATCAGAATCAAGTCTGGACTTGGTGGATGCACCTGAAGGGATAAAACTCATAGGCTGCAAGTGGATTTACAAGCGTAAAACTGATGCAGAAGGCAACATCTAAACCTATAAGGCTAGGTTGGTGGCGAAAAGTTATAGACAAATCCAAGGAATTGACTATGACGAAACCTTCTCGCCTGTTGCAATGATAAAGTCCATTCGAATTTTACCGGCACTAGCTGCACACTTTGATAATGAGATTTGGCAGATGGATGTCAAAACATCTTTCCTTAATGGGAACCTTGTATAGGAAGTTTATATGACACAACCTGAGGGGTTTGCATCTAAGGATGATCATAATAAAGTATGCAAGCTTAAACGATCCATTTATTGACTCAAGCAAGCCTCTAGAAGTTGGAATATACGATTTGATTAGACAATCAAAGAATTTGACTTCATCAAAAATGTAGACGAGCCTTGTGTTTATAGGAAAAGTAGTAGGAGTGCTGTTATATTTCTTGTATTATATGTCGATGACATATTAATCATCGGGAATGATAATCCCATGATGCAAGCCATCAAGCAATGGTTATCTCAGAATTTCCCCATGAAAGATTTGGTAGAAGCAGCCTACATCCTCGGCATTAAGATCTACCGTAATAGATCTAAGAGGTTGTTAGGACTTTCTCAATCTACGTACATAGACAAAGTTTTGAAAAGATTCAAAATGGAAGATTCCAAAAGAGGTAATTTACCTACTTGTCATGGAATCAAATTATCTAAGGAGCAATGTCCACATACTCCTTCAGATAGAGAGCGTATGAGTATGATCCCTTATATTTCAGCAATAGGATCGATCATGTACGCCATGCTATGTACAAGACCTGATGTCTCTTATGCTCTTAGCGTAACGAGGAGGTATCAGGCAAATCCCGGTGAACAACACTGGGCAGCTGTCAAAACAATCTTTAAGTATCTGAGAAGAACTAAGGATGTGTTTTTGACATACGGAGATTTTTCTGAGATGAAAGTAATTGGTTATTGTGATGCGAGCTTTCAGACCGATAGGGATGACAGCAGATCGCAAAGAGGATATCTGTTTACTTTGAATGGCGGTGCTGTCAGTTGGAAAAGCTCAAAGTAGTCAACTATAACGGACTCCACCACTGAAGCCGAGTATATTGCAGCATCTGAGGTAGCTAAAGAAACATTCTGGATAAAGAAGTTCATCACGGAGCTGGAGGTGTTTCTCGCGATAAAGAATGGTGTGACGATGTACTGTCACAACACGGGCACCATTGCTCAATCAAATGAACCAAGGTCCCACCAGAAATCCAAGCATGTACTCAGGCGATTTCATCTCATCAGGGAGATTTTCGAGAGAAAAGAAGTTATTGTTGGACAATTATGACCCATAGCGTCACTATTTGTAAAAGACATTGTGGTTTTTGTAAAAATTAACTATGTGACAAAGGAAATTACGATTTTAATATTTTGTAATTAGATTACTTGAATATATAAATGATAAAAGTCCTTATGATTAGTTCCAGATTAATTAGATATGAGACAATATCAATCCACGAAGGTTTAATCATTAAATATCCCTAGTCGTAGTATTATCGAGACTGGACATCGATAATACGGAATAGACTAGTATTGTACTTGTGCCCGTTATGGAAGCATAACAGCATAGTTCTAATATATTTAAATATTGGATACTTATGCAAGTGTGATGGAAGGTTGTGTTTACCGATGGTACGGAAACAGCTTCGCTCTGGATAGACCCCGCGGAATCCCATTGGTAGTGTGACTATGTGTCTATGGGAATCTGAATCAGGGTAGATGTATTTGGTCTTAACCTGAGACTTGCATCGCTAATACTTGGGACAATAAATACGCTTTGGTTTTGGTCGTCCAGGACTTTAACAGGTTCTGTGTATGCATATTCTTGGTTTATTGAGAATCGTAGTGTATTGGATGTGATGTCAAGATAGAAGTATCACTTCAGTCATATGGAGTTGATGATCACGCAGGGATATAAAAGTGGTACTCTATTATGTTGCAACTATCGGGATAATATGAAAAGGTCATGATTATCTGATTAAAGAGACTAGTTGCTAGTGATCCGATATATGCTTCGTACGAGGTTGACACTATTCCATCCCCAGGCCTTGCATGTGACATCCGATACTGGATCCAAATGAAAAATGACATGTGTCATGTGGGCCCCACACGTTTCCAAATGAAAGTGGGCCCACGTGCACTCACGCGTTCGGGTTCGATATTTCCGAAATACCGAACTTACGTCGCGACGTTAATTAAATTGAATTTAAATAAATAATTGCGCCTAGCGAAATTATTATTTACGTCGCTACGAATTAATTCTAATTAACTCGTTTGCCCGAATTAAAATCTAATTTTAATTTCGCGTCGAATCGAATTTCGATTATTATATCGAATATAATATTTTTACGATTAATTCCAAATTAATCGTTCTCTCTCTTTGTATAGTACTTTATCCAAGATAAAGTCTCTCCGTAATTAATCCAAGATTAATCGAGTTTGAATCATACGTCATTGGTGAATCTTCGGGAAGCGACCCAAGAGATCTCTGGATATGTTGGTAGTAAATACGGCCGTCAGATTATCTGAATACCAAGTACTACGTTTTTAACCGATTTACAAGACAAGGTTAACCTCTCTAGCAAAACGCCATGCCTACCCAATTCTCCAGAAATAATTATTATTGGAATATAAGATCTATAACAGGCGTAGTATACCGTAGTATAGTGTATATCGAACCAGTATCGGATGATCACATGTAAGGCCTGGGGCTGGAGATGTGTCTGCCCCGTACGATACACATATCGGACATCAAGCAACCAGTCTCTTTGAATCGGATAATCCTGACCTAGTCATATTATCCCGATGGTTGCAACCATTATAGAGTACTAGTTCTGTATCCCTCGCGATCATCATCTCCATATGTCTGAAGTGATACTTCCATCTTGACATCACACCCAATACACTACGATTCTCGATAAACCCAGAAGAGGTGTACACAGAACCCGTTAAAGCCCTGGACCACCAAAACTAAAGTTTACCGATTGTCGTAAGTACTAGCGATGCAAGTCTCAGGTTAAGATCATATGCACCTACCCTGAAGCGGACTCCCATAGACACGCAGACATACTACCAATGGGATTCCGCGGGGTCTATCCAGAGCGAAGCTGTTTTCCGTACCATCGGTAAACAAACCTCCTACGGCACTTGCATAAGTATCCAATACTTAAATATATGAGAACTATGCCGTTGTGCCCTCACAACATGCACAAGTGCAGTACTAGTCTATCCGCATTATCGATGTCCAATCTCGATAATACTATGACTAGGGATATTTAATGATTAACCTTATGGATTGATACCGTCTCATATCATCACAATCCGGAACTAATCATAGGGACTCTTACCATTTATATCAAAGTAAATAAATTACAAAACGGTAAAAGGCAATTTCATTACTACATAGTTAATTTTGTACAATAATACAATATCATTTACAAAATAGTGACGCTATGGGTCATAACTGTCTAACAATCTCCCACTTGGCCTATAGCCAGTCACTCAAGCATCTAATACCTGAACTATGTATGTGTCGCTCAAACTTTTCCGAGGAATTGTTTTCGTCAGCGGATCTGCAATGTTGTCCTCTGATGGCGATCTTTTCGATCTTCACATCGCCACGATGTATGATCTCTCGAATCAGATGGAATCGTCGAAGAACATGTTTGGATCGTTGATGAGACATTGGTTTCCTTAGCCTGCGCTATGGCCCCGCTATTGTCACAATACAATAAAACGGGCTCAGCTGCTAATGGAACTACTCCTAATCCAACTAGGAATTTTCGGATCCAAACCGCTTCTTTTGCTTGCTTCAGCTGCTGCAATGTACTCCGCTTCAGTTGTTGAATCGGCAACAGTATCTTGCTTGGAAGATTTCCAGCTCACTGCTCCGTTATCAAGCAAAATATGTACCCGGTTTGCGACTTGAAGTCGTCTCTGTCGGTTTGGAAACTTGCATCGGTATACCAGATACCTCAAGTTCTCCATCTCCATAGATTAAGAAAACATCCTTAGTTCTCTTATGATACCTAAGGATACTCTTAACCGCCATCCAGTGATCCTTTCCTGGATCGGCCTGATATCGACTACACATGCTCAAAGCATAGGACACATCAGGTCGTGTACATATCATGGCATACATGATCGATCCAACTGCCGAGGCGAACGGAGTCCGACTCATGTTGTCTCTCTCATCTTGTGTTTTAGGACACATGTCCCTAGATAGATAGACGCCATGTGATGTTGGGCAATAGTCCCCTCTTGGACTGATCCATGTTGAATCTCTTCAACACTTTATCAATATATGTACTAGGGAGAGTCCAAGTAGCCTTCTAGATCTATCCCTGTAGATCTTTATTCATAGAATAAAAGCTGCTTCTCCCAGATCTTTCATGGAGAATTTCAATGAAAGCCAAGCTTTCACCGACGTTAACATGGGATGTCATTGCCTATAAGCAATACATCGTCGACATAAAGGACAATAAAAGTCAGTGCACTCCCCTATCCTTCTTATATACACAAGGATCATCTACGTTTGAATGAAATCATATTCTTTTATGACCTCATCAAAACGTTGGTTCCATGACCTCGATGCTTGCTTCAGTCCATAAATGGACCGATTTAACTTACAAACCTTGTTTGCAAGTCTTGGTACGATAAAACCGTCAGGTTGTTGCATATAAACATCCTCCAACAGGTTTCCGTTAAGGAAAGCGGTTTTAACGTCCATCTGCCATATTTCGTAATCGTAATATGCAGCTATCGCAAGCATTATCCGAATGGATTTAATCATGGCAACGGGTGAGAAAGTTTCGTCATAATCAACTCCAAGTTGTTGACGATACCCCTTCGCTACGAGCCTAGCTTTGTACGTTTGTACGTTGCCATCCATGTCGGTCTTCTTCTTGAAGACCCATTTGCATCCAATAGGCTTTACGCCTTCTGGTGCATCAACTAGTGTCCAAACTTGGTTGGTATACATGGAATCCATTTCGGCCTTCATGGCCTCTTGCCATAAAGTGGATTCGATACTTGTATCGCTTCCTCATACGTAGCCGGTTCAGTATCCTCAATAAAATTAATATCTACATGAGGTGAGATCAGGAATCCATACCTCTCAGGTATTACCCTGACTCTCTCCGACCTATGTAGTCCTTGTGTAATTGAAGATTGCGGTTCAGTCTCATCCTGGATGGACTGTTCATGTTTCGTTCTCGATTCATTGCCAGAACAGTATCACTACGAATTTCATCGAGTTCTACTTTCCTCCCATTAAACACTGCATTTAGGAATTCCTTCTCAAGGAAAACCGCATGTAGAGCAACAAATACTTGTTCTCTTGTGGGTAATAGAAGTAATATCCTTTGGTTTCCTTAGGATATCCACAAATAGGCATTTATCTGATTTGGGTTCAAGTTTGGTACCTTCCAAACGTTTGACGTATGCCCAGCAACCCCAAATCTTCAGGAATGAGAAACCTGGTTTCTTACATGTCCATATCTCATATGGAGTCTGTTCAACAACTTTGACGGAACTCTATTCAAAATAAGAATTGCACTTTCTAATGCATGTCCCCAGAAGGATATAGGTAGCTCAGTGCGACTCATCATCGACCTTACCATGTCAAGCAAGGTACGGTTTCTCCGTTCAGACACACCAATTTAATTGTGGTGTGTCCAGGAGGAGTCCATTGTGAAAGAATACCATATTCTTTCAAGTAATCTTGAAACTCATTACTTAAGTATTCGCCACCACAGTCCGACCGTAATGTCTTAATACTCTTGCCTGTTTGTTTTTCAACTCGTGTCGAAACTCTTTGAATTTCTCAAAAGTTTCCGACTTGTGCATCATTAGATACACATAACCATAACGCGATGCATCATCCGTAAAGGTTACGAAGTATCGATATCCACCTCTAGCCTGGCTAGACATGGGCCCACAAACGTCACTATGAACGAGGGCTAACAGTTCAGTGGCGCGTTCACCTTTACCACTAAAAGGTGATTTAGGCATTTTGCCTAATAAACAAGATTCGCAGACGTCATATGAATTTGGATCATATCCGTCCAAGTACCCACTCTTCGAAAGTGTGGATATGCGAGTCTTGTTGATGTGTCCCAGACGACAATGCCACAAATAAGTTTCTTCTTCATTTGGATTACTCATTTTGAGCCTTTGTTTGTTATTTTACGTTTTGAGATTTATTTATATTCAAAATATAAAGACCATTATTTGCATCGGCAGTGCAAATTTCTGCATCATCTTTATATAAATAACACCTGGTGTTTTTAAATACAAAGTGTACCCATACTGGGTTAACAAAGATACAGAAATAATATTCCTAGTTAAACTAGGAACAAAATAACAGTCATTTAGTTTAAGTACATGCCCCGAGGGCAGTTCCAAAACAAAAGTGCCTACGGCCAAAACAGCAACAGAAGTTCCATTTCCAACTCGTAGATCTACCTCCCCGAAGCCAGTCTCCTGCTATCATGCAGATCCTGCACATCAGTACAAATATGAGAACCACAGCCAGAATCAAAAATCCAATTTTTATTAAGACTAGAAGTAGTCATATTTATCCAATAACAAACATACCTGAGGCCGGTGCCTTGCCCGCCTGTATGTCCTCCTTGTGTCCCTTGTTCATGCGGCAGTCACGCTTCCAGTGACCTTTCTGCCGCATTTCAGGCAAACATCTTGAGACTTGTCCATTGGCTTCCCAGAGCCTTTGTTGACTTGCCCTTGCCTTTGTTCTATGCTTTTTCTTCTTAACACCCCCAGTTGCCTTGAGCCCAGCTTTCGGCGTTTGAGATGTTGATGCAAAGTGCGCCTCGCGCTTGTTGCCTTTCAGAAGCTCTTTTTCTGACTCCTTGAGAATCGATAATAACTCTCCAAGAGTATCATCCGAATCCATCAATTTGTAGTTGATGACAATCTGTTTCCAAGTATCGGGTAGTGACTGTAGAAGTACATCTATAGACAGCTCAGCCTCCAAGACTATACCCATATTAGCCAATTCTTCAATATCGGCTATCATTTGAGTCCCATGGACCTCAACAGTCATACGGGAGCGAAAGATTTTCTTCACTAACTCGTACCTCGCCATCCGCTTATTAGTGCGGTGAAGATCTTGCAATCTTGCCATCATATCATAAGGATCCAAGTCCCTATTCTGGTGGCGAAAGTGTTGAGTCATTGAAGCAAGCATGATCGACTGAGCCGTGTCACAATCATCACTGTGAGTTTTCCATAACTCCAGCTCAAGTGGCTCAGTGGGCTTAGGCCCGAGAGGTTTTTGTATCGTATACAGTATCCTCTCCGCCCCAAGGACTATCCTTAGGTTCATTTCCCAGTCGGCGAAGTTGGTGCCCTTGAACACATTATCACCCATGATTATGTCACGGACATTTCCCTTGTTTGCCATCTTAACTACGATAATCTAATTATCTAGTTAACGATATGTGGGTACAGTCAAACTGTTACATAAAAAATAACATTGTATTAGTCCAACTAATATGTAAATATTGACGAAATAAGTTGTTGTAAGCGCGTAAAGCTAAGTATCTGAATGATAATTGCAAATTCAATACTAGCCTCCCACTATTTTCTGCAAGTCTCTAACCCTCTGTTGAGTACTCGGGAAATCCAATTTCCTAGTGGGCTAGGATCCCGTTAAATAACACATAACCTTGACTTTGGCCAACAAATTGTGTGATATTTATTTCTAGGTAGATCTCGAAGATCAATTGGATCCCATCCAATTCCTAGATCCGGTAGGTGGACATCTAAGTCTGAAACATATACATATGTCAATGCATCCAATACATTTTCCTAACCATTTCCTCTGAATCAACTAAGCCTTGGCTTTGGCACAACAAACCTAATGATTCCAGTTAAGCGGGACCCATTGACGAGGAAAGTTTCGTAATCAATGTCGATGGACAAGAAGTGATCTTGACTTTGGCCAACAAATCACAACTTGGACAGGACACCGATGTGGAACAAAACTCTCATGATTCAAACACATCCTCAATTGACAAAGGTCTTGACTTTGGCCAACAACCAATGCCAATTTCGGATCTTGAGAAAGAATCATTCAACGAAGGAAAATCGCATAATATTGTTTGAGGGATTTTTCGCATAATTGGCAACCATTAATTTATCTTGTTAGGTCTCATCATCATACACCCTTAAGCATGCTTCTAAAACATCATAAAGCGCGTAAAGTAAAGTAATAGCGATATACGGATGGATATGAACAACAACTTGTTCCTAGAACAAATCACTCCCTTTCCTCTCCCCGCTAGCACTATTCTACTCTTACCCAATTACATAATACAATAAGAGAAACCTCATTTACATTGAGGGGAATTAGGTGAGAAGAGAATACAAAGAGACAATAAGAGAAAGGCTGGACACGCAGGTCCAATTTATAAATTCTAAATTTACAATAATTTCTAAAATTACCCTTCCCTTATAATATCCATCTGATATACACTATTCATACATCACATCCACATTCATTCATTCAAGGCATGTTATACAACCAATCAAATCCAATTAATTAGTCTTTAATTAGGTGACAATACAATGTTCAAACAATTGTTTGCATTTGCGCGAGTCCAACTCAATTTGAGAATAAATACTTATAGTATGAATTCACGAATTATATCGAACTACTCGTTAAATCCAATTTAGGTCGTATTCAATACTAATCCTATTATTTAATTCTAAATTAAATATTTACACTTTTATTGTGCTTTTATAACTTAGATTCCAATCTAATACACATCGGGTCTCAAAGCCCAACTAACATCTAATGTCCGTTTAATTAAAGTCCGATAGGCTTTCAATTGATTTCTTTAGGCTTGGGTTTTGTCAATGTATGGGTCAAACCCAATTACCAAGCCCAATAAGGAATCACCCTCATATGCCATAAAATCAATATCAAGCCCATAAGGCCCAATTAAACATAAAAGCCCATTTATTACATTGGGCTTAAATGGTGTGATTTAGGCCCATTTTGGATCCAATCCAAATGGTCCAAATCTACTTGGCCAAACCAAGCCCATTATGTCCAAATATAATAGTTTTAGGCCCAATTCAAAATTAAGCCCAACTAACCAAATTTTAAAATTCCAAATTTTATAACTTAATTAATTAAAGTGTATTATCATGATTAATCCTTTAAATCAATATTCCCAAAATATCAAATTAATCCATTAATCATATTTTTATCTTAAATATATGTCCAACATTATTTAATCAAAAAATCAAGTCCCTAATCCTCCATCAAGCATTCGGCCAAGGTGATTAAAATGGTTCCGATTTTGTTTTCAATCCAATCGAGTTACAAATCATCATTCCATATCATTTCAAGTCATCTAATGTCTTAAAATTAAAAAATCATCTAGTCCATATGCTTGCATGTATTCGGCCAAGCCTCATTTGGGTTGGAAAAATTAATCCAATTTATTTTCCATGAAATTGATGATGTATAATCTAAATAACATACATCTAAGCATATTTATCAAGCAAACTCATCAAATCATGCTTCATACAATTTTCCCCAAATAACATCCTAATATATTTGCATGCTCTTTAAGCTCAATGATACCATTGTTGGAAATAATTCCAAGCCCCAAGATCAACAAGAACAAGCAAAATATATAAATACATGAATGAATTAATTGAAGTATGGCGGAATCATACTCACAATACTTGAAAATGGATGCTAAGATGATGCGAAATTCCTCCCTTGTGCAGTGATGCTCTCGGCCAAGAAGAAAAAAGAGACTCCAAGTCAAGTTTGTGTTGGACAAAATGACCCATAGCGTCACTATTTGCACAGATCATTGTGTTGTTGTAGCAAATTAACTATGTAACAAGGAAATTGCACTCTCGTCATTTGTGATTAGATCACCATAGATATATAAATGAAGAGAGGTCCCTGTGATTAGTTCCTGGATTGAGATGATATGAGACGGTATCAGTCCACGAAGGATTAATCATTAAATATCCCTAGCCGTAGTATTATCGAGACTGGACATCGATAATGCGGAATAGGCTAGTATTGCACTTGTGCGCGTTGTGAGGGCACAACGGCATAGTTCTCATATATATAAGTATTGGATACTTGTGCAAGTGCGATAGGAGGTCGTGTTTCACCGATGGTACGGGAAACAGCTTCGCTCTGGATAGACCCCTCGGAATCCCATTGGTATTATGAATATGTGTCTATGGGAGGCCGAAATCAAGGTAGGTGTGTATAGTCTTAACCTGAGACTTACATCGCGAATGCTTACGACAATCGATATACTTTAGTTGAGGTCGTCTAGGACTGTAACCGGTTCTGTGTACGCCAATGCCAGGTATATTGAGAATCGTAGTGTATTGGATGTGATGTCAAGACGGAAGTATCACTCCAGTCATAGTGGAGATGATGTCACGCAGGATACGGTATTAGTGCTCTTAAGTGATGCGCATCCAATCGTGATATTATGACCAGGTCATGAATATCCGATTATAGAGACTAGTTACCAGACATCCGATATGTGTTTCGGACGGGGCAGACACTTATCCAGCCCCAGCCCTAGCACGTGACTATCCGATACTGGGCCGATATACACAATACATTAGTATACTACGCTTGATACAGATCTTAATATTCTTTAATGGATATGTCCGGAGAATTAGGTAGACTTGGTGCTTTGCTAGGAGTCGACCTTGTCTCGTAAATCGGTAGAACGTAGTACTTGGTACGTACGTGATTCGGATACTCCGACGACCGTATTTACTGCCAGATTATCCGGGGATCTCATGGGTCGCTTCCCGATAATCCACCGATGACGCACAACTCGCACTCTTGAATAATCTGGGATTATAATAGAAGAGAAGAAAATTAATCTAGGATTAATAACGGAGATATTTTATCCGGGATAAAATGTCGTCTAAAGAGAGAGAACGATTAATTGGGAATTGATCGATGAATTAAAATCAGATTTTAATTCGGGCAAACGAGTTAATTTAGAATTAATTCGTTAGCGACGTAAATAATAATTTCGCTTGGCGCAATTATTTATTTAAATTCGATTGAATTAACGTCGCGACGTAAGCTCGGTATTTCGGAAATATCGAACCCGAACGCGTGAGTGCACGTGGGCCCCTTTCATTTGGAAACGTGTGGGGCCCACATGACACTGTCATTCTAATGCTTTGCATGTAGATTGTGTACATTGCACTCAATGTCATTGCATGGAGTTTGAGTGTTTGACACTCTAGCCATTGCATGTTTTGTGTCATAATTTTATTATTAATTTAATAAAATTATGGCATAAATATAAATTGATTTTTGGTAAATCATTTTAAACTTAACACAATTCATCTCTCACATTTTTTCTCTCTTCTCTCACGCGCCCAAATGAAAAAATCTTCACTGGTTTGGAACCAGAAATGGCGTGAACAAAGGGAAGGCAAGAGTGGTTTCTCATGGTGAGAAATCAAGTGCTAGCACACTTACAAGTCTTGCGAAGGTGGTAGGGAGGTTCGACCATGAGGCGGGACTCATCCGATGGAGTTTGGAGCTTCGTTTTGAGACCCGAAATTCTGTTTTGCAAGGACAGTGGACTGTTGCAGTTTGGCGTGAAGGGCAGTACGTTTTTGGCCTTGATTCGTCTTCAAATCGACATAACCGATCAATGTGAGTATTCCGCTACCTCCGTTGATGTATTCATGCATTATTTCATGTCTTGATTTGATCTTGGGACCTAGATTTTTACCAACAGTTTGATCCTTCCAAGCTCAAGGATTAGTTTCCCATAACACCTATGTATGATCCCTTGAAGGTGCTAGCCTTTGTGTGATTTAGAATTTAGAATGCACAACCTTTTCAAATCTTGCCACACAATTGAAGAAATGGAGAGCCCAAAACTGCATGTAGTTTCGGCAATTTGAGAGAGAGGAGTGTTATGATTTTTTTGTTACAAAAATCAATTTATATTTATGCCATAATTTTATTAAATTAATAATAAACTTATGACACAAATCATGCAATGGCTTAGAGTGTCAAACACTCAAACTCCATGCAAACCATTGAGTGTATTGTACACTATCACCATGCAATGTATTAACAATTAAATAATGCATAAAATGACATGTGTCATGTGGGCCCCACACGTTTCCAAATGAAAGTGGGTCCACGTGCACTCACGCGTTCGGGTTCGATATTTCCGAAATACCGAAATTACGTCGCGACGTTAATTAAATCGAATTTAAATAAATAATTGCGCCTAGCGAAATTATTATTTACGTCGCTAACGAATTAATTCTAAATTAACTCGTTTGCCCGAATTAAAATCTAATTTTAATTTCGCGTCGAAATCGAATTTCGATTATATATCGAATATAATATTTTTACGATTAATTCCAAATTAATCGTTCTCTCTCTTTGTATAGCACTTTATCCAAGATAAAGTCTCTCCGTAATTAATCCAAGATTAATCGAGTTTGAATCATACGTCATTGGTGAATCTTCGGGAAGCGACCAAGAGATCTCTGGATATGTTGGCAGTAAATACGGCCGTCAGATTATCTGAATACGTACGTACCAAGTACTACGTTTTTACCGATTTACAAGACAAGGTAGCCCTCTAGCAAAACGCCATGCCTACCCATTCTCCAGAAATATTCTTATTGGAATATAAGATCTATAACAGGGTAGTAGTATACCGTAGTATAGTGTATATCGAACCAGTATCGGATGATCACATGTAAGGCCTGGGGCTGGAGATGTGTCTGCCCCGTACGATACACATATCGGACATCAAGCAACCAGTCTCTTTGAATCGGATAATCCTGACCTAGTCATATTATCCCGATGTTGCAAACCATTATAGAGTACTAGTTATGTATCCCTCGCGATCATCATCTCCATATGTCTGAAGTGATACTTCCATCTTGACATCACACCCAATACACTACGATTCTCGATAAACCCAGAAGAGGTGTACACAGAACCCGTTAAAGCCCTGGACCACAAAACTAAAGTTTACCGATTTCGTAAGTACTAGCGATGCAAGTCTCAGGGTTAAGATCATATGCACCTACCCTGAAGCGGACTCCCATAGACACGCAGACATACTACCAATGGGATTCCGCGGGTCTATCCAGAGCGAAGCTGTTTTCCGTACCATCGGTAAAACACAACCTCCTACCGCACTTGCATAAGTATCCAATACTTAAATATATGAGAACTATGTCGTTGTGCCCTCACAACATGCACAAGTGCAGTACTAGTCTATTCCGCATTATCGATGTCCAATCTCGATAATACTACGACTATGGATATTTAATGATTAAACCTTTATGGATTGATACCGTCTCATATCATCACAATCCGGAACTAATCATAGGGACTCTTACCATTTATATCAAAGTAAATAAATTACAAAACGGTAAAAGGAATTTTCATTACTACATAGTAATTTTGTACAATAATACAATATCATTTACAAAATAGTGACGCTATGGGTCATAACTGTCTAACAGTGAGTACAAGGCGCACATGAAGGAAATCAAAGCGGGCAAGGCACCGACTTCAGGAATATTTGTTATAGAAATAAACATGTCTACTTCTGGTTTTAAAAAATTGGATTTTTGATTTTGGTTGTGGTACTCATATATGTACTCATGTGCAGGATATACAGATTAGCAGAAGACTAGCTTTAGGAGAGATAGACCTCCGAGTTGGAAATGGGACTAGAGTCGCCGTTTTGGCTGTTGGGACCTACATTTTGGAACTGCCCTCACGGCATGTACTAAATCTATCAGACTGTTATTATGTACATAGTTTGACTAGGAATATTATTTCTTTATCTTTATTAGCCCAATGTGGGCATACTTTTGTATTCAGAAACACTGAGTGTTTTGTTTATAAAAATGATATTGAGATATGTAGTGCTGATGTGAATAATGGTCTTTATATTTTGAATATAAATCAATCTCAAACATATGATGTAACAAACAAAAGGCTTAAATTCAGTAACAAAGATGAAACTTATATGTGGCATTGTCGTATAAGACACATTAACAAGACTCGCATATCCACACTTTCGAAGAGTGGGTACTTGGACGGATTTGATCCAAATTCATATGACGTCTGCGAATCTTGTTTATTAGGCAAAATGCCTAAAACACCTTTTAGCGGTAAAGGTGCACGTGTCACCGAACTGTTAGCCCTCGTTCATAGTGACGTATGTGGGCCCATGTCTAGTCAGGCTAGAGGTGGATATGAATACTTCGTAACCTTTACGGATGATGCATTGCGTTATGGTTATGTGTATCTTATGAGACACAAATCGGAAACTTTTGGGAAATTCAAAGAGTTTTGACACGAAGTACAAAAATAGACTGACAAAAGTATTAAAAAATTACGGTCGGACCATGGTGGAGAATACTTGAGCAATGAGTTTCTCGATTACTTGAAAGAATATGGTATTCTTTCACAGTGGACTCCTTCCGGAACACCTCAATTAAATGGTGTGTCCGAACGGAGAAATCGAACTTTGTTGGACATGGTAAGGTCTATGATGAGTCGCACAGAGCTACCAATTTCCTTCTGGGGATATGCATTGAACATTGCAATACTTATTTTGAATAAGGTTCCGTCAAAGTCTGTTCAACAAACCGGGTTTCTCATTCCTGAAGATTTGGGGATGCTGGGCATACGTTAAACGTTTGGATAGTACCAAACTAGAACCCAAATTGGATAAGTGCCTATTTGTAGGTTATCCTAGGGAAACCAAAGGATATTACTTCTACAACCCACAAGAGAACAAACTATTTGTTGAAAATGAATTCCTAAATGCAGTGGTAAGTGGGAGGAAAGTAGAACTCGATGAAAATCGAAGTGATATTATTCCTGGCACAAAATCCTTAACGGAATATGAACAGTTCATCAGGGATGAGACTATATCACAATCTTCTAATACACAAGAACCGCGTAGGTCGGAGAGAGTCAAAAAATAACTTAAGAGGTTTGGGTTTCTGATCTCACCTCATTTAGATATTAATCTTATTGAGGAAGATGAACCAGCTACGTATGAGGGAGCGATACAAGGGTACAAAGCTAGGCTTGTAGCGAAAGGGTATCGTCAACGACATGGTGTCGATTACGACGAAACTTTTTCTCATGTTGCCATGATTAAATCCATTCGGATAATGCTTGCTATTGATGCATATTTCAATTATGAAATATG
Organism: Zanthoxylum bungeanum; assembly: GCA_019454045.1. NCBI lineage: Eukaryota > Viridiplantae > Streptophyta > Magnoliopsida > Sapindales > Rutaceae > Zanthoxylum > Zanthoxylum bungeanum. Next base: position 82,155 of record SKCR01030840.1, read on the forward strand.
GCATATGGACGTCAAAACCGCTTTCCTTAATGGAAACTTTTTGAAGGATGGTTATATGCAACAGCCTGACGATTTTATCGTACCAAAATATGCGAACAAGGTTTGCAAGTTAAATCGATCAATTTAGGGATTGAAGCAAGCTTCGCAATCTTGGAACCAACGTTTTGATGAGATCATAAAAGAATATGATTTCATTCAAAATGAGGATGATCTTTGTGTATATAAGAAGGTTAGTGGGAGCGCACTAACATTCTTTGTCATTTACGTTGATGATGTATTGCTTATTAGCAATGACATTCCCATGCTACAATCGGTGAAAGCTTGGCTTTCGTTAAAATTCTCCATGAAAGATCTGAGAGAAGCAGCCTTTATTCTGGGGAATAAAGATCTATCGGGATAGATCTAGAAAGCTGCTTGGACTCTCCTAGAGCACATATATTGACAAAGTGTTGAAGAGATTCAACATGGAACAGTCTAAGAGGGGACTGTTTCCAGTGTCTCATGGCGTAACTCTATCTAAAGACATGTGTCCTAAAACTCAAGATCAGAGAGACAACATGAGTCAGATCCCGTTCGCTTCTGTAGTCGGATCGATCATGTATACCATGATATGTACGCGACTTGATGTCTCATATGCTTTGAGCATGTGTGATCGTTATCAGGCCGATCCAGGTGATGGTCACTAGGTTGGCGTTAAAAACATCCTTAAGTATCTTAGACAAACTAGGGATGCATTCTTAATCTATGGAGATGGAGAAATTGAGGTAACTGGGTTCACCGATGCAAGTTTCCAAACCGATAAAGACGACTGTAAGTCGCAATCTGGGTACATATTTTGTTTGAACAATGGAGCAGTAAGCTTGAAATCTTCCAAGAAAGAGATTGTTGCCAATTCAACAATAGAAGCGGAATAGATCACTGCAGCCGAGGCAGTTTGGATCCGTAAATTCCTAATTGGATTAGGAGTAGTTCCGTTAGCAGCTGAGCCTGTTCCATTGTATTGTGACAATAATGGAGCTATAGCGCAGGCTAAGGAACCGCTATCTAATCAATGGTCCAAGCATGTTCTTCGACGTTTCCATCTGATTCATGAGATCATACATCGTGGCGATGTGAAGATTGAGAAGGTTGCATCAGATGACAACATTACAGATCCGCTGACGGAAGCTATTCCTCAGCAAAAGTTTGAGCGACATGTACATAGTTCAGGTGTTAGATACTTGAGTGACTGGCTATAGGCCGAGTGGGACATTGTTGGACAATTATGACCGATAGCGTCACTTTTTGTAATAGACATTGTGGTTTTTATACAAATTAACTATATGTGACAAAGGAAATTGCCATTTTATCATTTTGTAATTAGATTACTTGAATATATAAATGATAAAAGTCTTTATGATTAGTTCTGAATTAATTGGATATGAGACAATATCAATCCACGAAGGTTTAATCATTAAATATCCCTAGTCGTAGTATTATCGAGACTGGACATCGATAATGCGGAAGAGACTAGTATTGAAATTGTGCGTGTTATGGAAGCGTAACAGCATAGTTTTTATATATTTAAGTATTGGATACTTATGCAAGTGTGATAGGAGGTTGTGTTTGCCTATAGTACGGAAACAGCTTCGCTCTGGATAGATCCCGCAGAATCCTATTGGTAGTGTGACTTTGTATCTATGCGAATCTGAATCATGGTAGGTGTATTTGGTCTTAACCTGAGACTTGCATTGCTAATACTTGTGACAATCAATACGCTTTGGTTTTGGTCGTCCGGGACTTTAACAGGTTATGTGTACGCCTTTTCTAGTTTTATTGAGAATCGTAGTGTATTGGATATGATGTCAAGATGGAAGTATCACTTCAGTCATATGGAGATGATGATCACGCAGTGATACAAAACTAGTACTCTATTATGTTGCAACTCTCGGGATAATATGAGAAGGTCATGATTATCTGATTAAAGAGACTAGTTGCTAGTGATCCGATATATGCTTCGTACGAGGTAGACACTATTCCAACCCCAGTGTAGGACACAGAAATCGGCGACGCTGTTCTAGGCTCGCGGCCTAGTTGGGAGTACGGAATAGCTCGCGGGGGAACTAAACCGGAGAAATAACATGGAGTCGCCACCCGGTGTGAACCGGGAAAATGATTTAAGGCCGCACTCACCCCTCGCAATGGAAAACCTCAAACTATTGGGTTTGGAATGGTCCCTTACTTATGTCACTTGTAACGATATGATTTGTACAATAAACTAACTGAATCTATGCAACATATATGCTAAAAAGGTGACTTAGATCTAGTTCTCATTCATAAAAGTAAATCATACGTCTAAGTTTGCATGCTTTGAAAGTAAGTCATTATAACGGCAAGCATATAATATCACACAACGAGCATGTCGAATCATCAAACATAAAGAACATGTAAATAACTACTTAAACATGAACGTAAACTAAATTCCTAATGGGAAAGTAAAGAACTAAATAATGCGTAGGAAAATAACATAATCATGCTTAAACAATATACTAAACTAGAGCATGCTTAAATAAATAAATAACCTACTAGATTAGGATATTTTGTTCATTCATTTATATATATTTTGTTCATTCATTTATATATATTTTGTTTGCTCTTGTTGATCTTGGGGCTTGGTAATAGAAACCAACAATGGTATCATTGAGCTTAAAGAGCATGCAAATATATTAGGATGTTATTTGGGGAAAATTGTATGAAGCATGATTTGATGAGTTTGCTTGATTAAATATGCTTAGATGTATGTTATTTAGATTATACATCATCAATTTCATGGAAAATAAATTGGATTAATTTTTCCAACCCAAATGAGGCTTGGCCGAATACATGCAAGCATATGGACTAGATGATTTTTTAATTTTAAGACATTAGATGACTTGAAACAATATGGAATGATGATTTGTAACTCGATTGGATTGAAAACGAAATCGGAACAATTTTAATCACCTTGGCCGAATGCTTGATGGAGGATTAGGGACTTGATTTTTTGATTAAATAATGTTGGACATATATTTAAGATAAAAATATGATTAATGGATTAATTTGATATTTTGGAATATTGATTTAAAGAATTAATCATGATAATACACTTTAATTAATTAAGTTATAAAATTTGGAATTTTAAAATTTGGTTAGTTGGGCTTAATTTTGAATTGGGCCTAAAACTATTATATTTGGACAAAATGGGCTTGGTTGGGCCAAGTAGATTTGGACCATTTGGATTGGATCCAAAATGGGCCTAAATCACACCATTTAAGCCCAAATAATAAATGGGCTTTTATGTTTAATTGGGCCTTATGGGCTTGATATTGATTTTATGGCATATGAGGGTGATTCCTTATTGGGCTTGGTAATTGGGTTTGACCCATACATTGACCAAAACCTAAGCCTAAAGAAATCAATTGAAAGCCCATCGGACTTTAATTAAACGGACATTAGATGTTAGTTGGGCTTTGAGACCCGATTGTATTAGATTTGGAATCTAAGTTATAAAAGCACAATAAAAGTGTAAATATTTAATTTAGAATTAAATAATAGGATTAGTATTGAATACGACTTAAATTGGATTTAACGAGTAGTTCGATATAATTCGTGAATTCATACTATAAGTATTTATTCTCAAATTGAGTTGGACTCGCGCAAATGCAAACAATTGTTTGAACATTGTATTGTCACCTAATTAAAGACTAATTAATTGGATTTGATTGGTTGTATAACATGCCTTGAATGAATGAATGTGGATGTGATGTATGAATAGTGTATATCGGATGGATATTAGAAGGGAAGGGTAATTTTAGAAATTATTGTAAATTTAGAATTTATAAATTGGACCTGCGTGTCCAGCCTTTCTCTTATTGTCTCTTTGTATTATCTTCTCACCTAATTCCCCTCAATGTAAATGAGGTTTCTCTTATTGTATTATGTAATTGGGTAAGAGTAGAATAGTGCTAGCGGGGAGAGGAAAGGGAGTGATTTGTTCTAGGAACAAGTTGTTGTTCATATCCATCCGTATATCGCTATTACTTTACTTTACGCGCTTTATGATGTTTTAGAAGCATGCTTAAGGGTGTATGATGATGAGACCTAACAAAGATAAATTAATTGGTTGCCAATTACGCGAAAAATCCCTCAAACAATATAAGCGATTTTCCTTCCATTGAATGATTCTTGTTCAAGATCCGAAGTTGGCATTGGTTTGTTTGGCCAAAGTCAAGACCTTTGTCAATCAAGGATGTACTTGAATCATGAGAGTTTTATTGCATATCGGTGTCTTGTCCAAATCGTGATTTTTATTGGCCAAAGTCAAGATCACTTTTTGTCCAATGACATTGATTACGAAACTTTCCTCGTCAATGGGTCCCGCTTAACTGGAATCATTAGGTTTGTTTTGGCCAAAGCCAAGGCCTAGATGATTCGGAGGATAGGGTTAGGAAAATGTAATGGATACATTGACATTATACATATGTTTGGGACTTGGATGTCCACCTAACCGGATCTAGGAATTGGATGAGATCCAATTGATCATAGAGATCTACCTAAGTTAAATAGCATACAGCTTTTATTGGCCAAAGTCAAGGTTGTGTGTTATTTAACGTGATCCTAGCCCACCAGGAAATGCGATTTCCCGAGTTCTCCACAAGAGGGTTATAGACTTGAAGAAAATAGTGGGAGGCTATTATTGAATTTGCAATTTCGTTCAGATACTTAGCCTTACGCGTCTTTCAAAATTATTTCGTCAATATTTTAATAATTAGTTGGACTAATATATTGTTATTTTGCTTGTAACAGTTTGAATGTACCCATAACATCGTTGACTTTATAGTTGGACTATAGTTGTCAAGATGACTGGCAAGGGTAATGTCCGCGACATAATCATGGGCGATAATGTCTTCAAAGGGACAAACTTTGCCGACTGGGAAATGAACCTCAAGATAGTTCTTGGGGCTGAGAGGGTGCTGTATACTATTCAGAGACCTCTCCCGCTAAACCCACTGAGCCACTGGAGCTAGAGTTATGGAAGACTCATAGTGACGATTGTGACCAAGCTCAGTCAGTTATGCTAGCTGCAATGACCCAGCATTTCAGACGCCAGAACAGGGACTTGGATCCCTATAACATGATGGCAAGATTGCGTGATCTCCACCGCACCAACAAGCGGATGGAGAGGTATGAGCTAGTAAGGAAACTCTTCCGCTCCCGGATGACAGACGGCGCATCAGTTGAGGCCCACGAGACTCAAATGATCGCTGACATAGATGAGTTAGCCAAGATGGGCATTGTCTTGGAGGCAGAGTTGACGATTGATATGCTATTACAATCGCTACCCGATACTTGGAAACAAATCATCATCAACTATAAGTTGATGGACACTGACGACACTCTTGGAGAGTTGTTGTCCGTGCTGAAGGAGTCCGAAAAGGAACTCCTAAAGGGTAGCAAGCGCGAGGCGCATTATGCATCGACCTCTCATGCGCCAAGGGCTGGGCCCAAGGCAATTGGAGGTGCGAGGAAGAAGAAGTTCAAGAACAAGGGCAAGGGCAAGTTGACAGTGGCTTCTAGGAAGCCAAAGGACAAATCTCGCGACATCTGCCTCAACTGCGGCAAGAGGGGTCACTGGAAACGTGACTGCCGAATGGGCAAAGGGCAGAGGGAGGATATCAAGGCTGGCAAGGCTATCGCCTCTGGTATGTTTGTTATTGAGATAAATATGAATACTTCTAGTTTTAAAAATTGGATTTTTGATTCTGGTTGTGGTGCTCATATTTTTACTGATGTGCAGGATCTGCAGGATAGCAGGGTGCTGGCATCGGGGGAGATGGATCTACGGGTCGGAAACGGAACACCAGTTGCTGTTTTGGCCGTAGGGACTTTTGTTTTAGAACTGCCCTCAGGGCATGTACTTAAACTTTTGAACTGTTATTTTGTACCTAGTTTAACTAGGAATATTATATCTGTATCCTTGTTAACCCAGCAGGGTTACACTTTTGTATTTAGAAACACTGGGTGTTATTTATATAAAAATGATGCAGAAATTTGCACAGCTGTTGCAAATAACGGTCTTTATATTTTGAATATAAATGAATCTCCTAAAATGACAAACAAAAGGCTCAAAAGGAGTAATCTAAAAGATGAAGCTTATATGTGGCATTGTCGTCTAGGACACATCAACAAGACTCGCATATCCACACTTTCGAAGAGTGGGTACTTGGACGAATTTGATCCCAATTCATATGACGTCTGCGAATCTTGTCTTTTAGGCAAAATGCCTAAATCATCTTTTAACGGTAAAGGTGAACGTGCCACAGAACTGTTGGCTCTCGTTCATACTGACGTATGCGGGCCCATGTCTAGCCAGGCTACAGGTGGATTTCACTACTTCGTAACCTTCACAGATGATGCATCTCATTACGATTATGTGTATCTTATGAGACACAAGTCGGAAACTTTTGAGAAATTCAAAGAGTTTCGACACGAAGTGGAGAAACAAACAGGGAAGAGTATTAAGAGATTACGGTCAGACCGTGGTGGCGAATACTTAAGTTATGAGTTTCAAGATTACTTGAAAGAATATGGTATTCTTTCACAGTGGACTCCTCCTGGAACACCGCAATTAAACGGTGTGTCCGAACGGAGAAACCGCACCTTGTTGGACATGGTAAGGTCAATGATGAGTCGCACTGAGCTACCAATATCCTTCTGGGGATACGCATTAAACAGTGCTATACTTATTTTGAATAAGGTACCGTCGAAGTCTGTTGAATAGACTCCATATGAGATATGGACAGGAAGGAAATCAGGTTTCTCTTTCCTGAAGATTTGGGGATGCTGGGCATATGTTAAACGTTTGGAAGGTACCAAACTTGAACCCAAATCTGATAAATGCCTTTTCGTAGGATATCCTAGGGAAACCAAAGGATATTACTTCTATCACCCATAAGAGAACAAAGTATTTGTTGCTCTACAAGGATTTTTCCTTGAGAAGGATTTTATAAATGCAGTGGTAAGTGGGAGGAAAGTAGAACTCGATGAAGATAGTAGTGATACTGTTCCTGGCAATGAATCAACGACGGAACAAGAATAGACCGTCCGGGATGAGTCTGTACCACAAACTTCACATACACAAGGACCGCGTAGGTCGGAGAGAGTCAGAACAGTACCTGAGAGGTATGGGTTCCTGATCTCACCTCATGTAGATATTAATCTTATTGAGGATAATGAGCCGGCTACGTATGAGGAAGCGATACAAAATATCGATTCCGCTTTATGGCAAAAGCCATGAGGTCCGAGATGGATTCCATGTACGCCAACCAAGTTTGGACACTGGTTGATGCACCAGAAGGCGTAAAGCCTATTGGATGCAGATGGATCTTCAAGAAGAAGACCGACATGGATGGCAACGTACAAACGTACAAAGCTAGGCTTGTAGCGAAGGGGTATCGTCAACAATATGGTATTGATTATGACGAAACCTTCTCACCCGTTGCCATGATTAAATCCATTCGGATAATGCTTGCAATAGCTGCAGATTTCGATTACGAGATATGGTAGATGGACGTTAAAACCGCTTTCCTTAACGGAAACCTTTTGGAGGATGTTTATATGCAACAGCCTGATGGTTTTATCGTACCTAGACTTGCAAACAAGGTTTGTAAGTTAAATCGATACATTTATGGATTGAAGTAAGCATCACGGTCATGGAATCAGCGTTTTGATGAGATCATAAAAGAATTTGATTTCGTGCAAAACGCAGATGACCCTTGTGTATACAAGAAGGTTAGTGGGAGAGCACTTACTTTTATTGTCCTTTATGTCGACGACGTATTGCTTATAGGCAATGACATTCCCATGCTAACGTCGGTGAAAGCTTGGCTTTCATTAAAATTCTCCATGAAAGATCTGGGGGAAGCAGCCTTTATTCTTGGAATAAAGATCTACCGGGATAGATCTAGAAAGCTGCTTGGACTCTCCCAGAGTACATACATTGATAAAGTGTTGAAGCGATTCAACATGGAACAATCCAAGAGGGGATTGGTTCCAATGGTATGTGGTACCTCTCTGTCTAAGGACATGTGTCCTAAGACTCAGGAAGAGAGAGACAACATGAGTCGGATACCGTTCGCCTCGGCAGTCGGATCGATCATGTATGCCATGATATGTACACGACCTGATGTCTCATATGCTTTGAGCATGTGCAGTCGCTATCAGGCCGATCCAGGTGAAGGTCACTGGATAGCAGTTAAGAATATCCTTAAGTATCTTAAACGAACTAAGGATGCTTTCTTAATTTATGGAGGTGGAGAACTTGCGGTATCTGGGTATACCGATGCAAGTTTCCAAACCGACAAGGATGACTACAAGTCGCAATCCGGGTACATTTTTTGTTTGAATAACGGAGCAGTGAGCTGGAAATCTTCCAAGCAAGATACTATTGCCGATTCAACAACAGAAGCGGAGTACATCGCTGCATCTGAAGCAGCAAAGGAGGCAGTTTGGATCCGAAAGTTCCTAATCGGATGAGGAGTAGTTCCGTTAGCAGCTGAGCCCGTTCCATTGTATTGTGACAATAACGGGGCTATAGCACAGGCTAAGGAACCAAGGTCTCATCAACGGTCCAAGCATGTTCTTCGACGTTACCATATGATTCGGGAGATTATACATCGTGGCGATGTAAAGGTCGAGAAGGTCACATCAGATGACAACATTGCAGATCCGCTGACGAAGGCTGTTCTTCAGCAATTTTTTTGAACGACACATACATAGTTCGGGTATTAGATGCTTGAGTGACTGGCTATAGGCCAAGTGGGATATTGTTAGACATTATGTCCCATAGCGTCACTGTTTGTAAATGATATTGTATTATTGTACAAAATTAACTATGTGATAATGAAATTGCCTTTTGCCTTTTTGTAATATTATTTACTTTGATATATAAATGGCGAAAGTCCATATGATTAATACCAGATTGAGATGATATGAGACAGTATCAATCCATAAAGGTTTAATCATTAAATATCCCTAGTCGGAGTATTATCGAGATCGGAAATCGATAATGCGGAATAGACTAGTATTGCGCTTGTGCACGTTGTGAGGGCACAACGGCATAGTTCTCATATATTTAAGTATTGGATACTTATGCAAGTGCGATAGGAGGTTGTGTTTTACCGATGGTACGGAAAACAGCTTCGCTCTGGATAGACCCCGCGGAATCCCATTGGTAGTATGTCTGCGTGTCTATGGGAGGCCGCATCAGGGTAGGTGTATATGGTCTTAACCTGAGACTTACATCGCTAGTACTTGCGACAATCGGTAAACTTTGGTTTTGGTGGTTGGGGACCTTAACCGGTTCTGTGTACACCTCTTCTGGGTTTATCGAGAATCGTAGTGTACTGGATGTGATGTCGAGATGGAAGTATCACTTCAGACATATGGAGGTGATGATCACGCAGGACACGGAACTAGTACTCTATAAAAGGTTGCAACCGTCGGGACAATATGACCAGGTCAGGATTGTCCGATTTAAAGAGACTAGTTGCTTGATGTCCGATATATGTTTCATACGGGGCAGACACATTTCCAGCCCCAGGCCTAACATGTGTTCATCCGATACTGGTTCGATATACGCAATACTACGGTATACTACGCTTGATATAGATCTTATATTCCTATAAGAATATTTCTGGAGAATTGGGTAGGCATGGCGCTTTGCTAGAAGCCAACCTTGTCTTGTGAATCGGTAAAAACGTAGTATGAGGTACGTACGTGTTCGGATAATCCGACGACCGTATTTACTGCCAACATATCCGGAGATCTCTTGGGTCGCTTCCCGAAGATTCACCAATGACGTATGATTCAATCTCAATTAATCTTGGATTAATTACGGAGAGACTTTATCTTGGATAAAGTACTATACATAGAGAGAGAACGATTAATTTGGAATTAATCGTAAAATTATTATATTCGATATAATAATCGAAATTCGATTTCGACGCGAAATTAAAATTAGATTTTAATTCGGGCAAACGAGTTAATTTAGAATTAATTCGTTAGCGACGTAAATAATAATTTCGCTAGGCGCAATTATTTATTTAAATTCGATTTAATTAACGTCGCGACGTAAGTTCGGTATTTCGGAAATATCGAACCCGAACGCGTGAGTGCACGTGGGCCCACTTTCATTTTGAAACATGTGGGGCCCACATGACACATGTCATATTATGCATTATTTAACTCTAATGCATTGCATGGAGATAGTGTACAATGCACTCAATGGTTTTGCATGGAAATTGAGTGTTTGACACTCTAAGCCATTGCATGATTTGTGTCATAAGTTTATTACTGATTTAATAAATATTATGGCATAAATATAAATTGATTTTTTGTAACAAAAAATCATTTTTTAACTCTCCTCTCTCTCACATTGCCGAAACTACATGCAGTTTTGGGCTCTCCATTTCTTCATTTTTGTGGCAAGATTTGAAGAAGTTGTGCATTCAAAATCACAACAAAGGCTAGCACCTTCAAGGGATCATACATAGGTGATATGGGAAACTAATCCTTGAGCTTGGGAGGATCAAACAAAGCTTGGAACTGCACTTTCCACCTTGGCCGAATTCATCACTGCACAAAGGAGAAGTTTTCATTTCATCAACGCATCCGCATTCCGATTTTTGTGAGTATGATTCCGCCATAATTCAATATTGTTCATTCATTTATATATATTTTGTTTGCTCTTGTTGATCTTGGGGCTTGGTAATAGAAACCAACAATTATATTCTTTTACACAAGCCAACTAACCTTGTCATTAAGCATCTAATGCTTTCTTGCAATGGCCTACACAAAAATGTGAATGCCAAACCAAAGCATAAGAAATGTTAAGCTAAAGACAATGGCTTTTTCATTAAGCATTCAATGTTATCTTTCAATGGCAAACAAATAAATGTGGAGGCCATACCAAAGCATAAAATGCATTAGCTAACGACAAAACTATTAGGTGTATCCAAGTCACCTAATAGACATAATTGCTTAGAAGACATGGTAAGCCATATGGCTTTGTCTCCAATGGTAAATAAAAATCAATATATTAATAATGATTTATTTACCTTCAATTATGTTGTAGTAATTATCTCATAATTATTACTAACTTGATTATCTCATAATCAAAGAATTCTAGAAAACGTTAAGTTAAACTAATTTAACATAATTTTCATTTGTGAGAATAAATATTATTAATCTCATTAATAATATATAAATATAAAGTGAGCATATAATTAGACAATCTAATTGTATTAGGTTTTCTACAGTTAATCAAGCTAGCACGGGGACCAAATGGACCTACGGTTCTGACCTTTAATAATTCTAAAATATTAATTAAACTCTTTAATCAAATATTACGAATTATTAACTCTGTGTTATTCCACTAAAAACTCAGAGTTGAACTCCCGTTACCGTAGATGGATAAAATAAAACTGAACAACTCCGGTGTCTATCGATATAGTCATTACATTTGGATATAGCCCTTCACGAATATCTCATAAATAGATCTGGGTCATAAGTCCGTTAAACCCCTCTAAATATTTTGTCTCTTAAGTACCATTGATTCTATAATGAACAATTAATTCATAACAATTTTGAATATATAAAACTTTCTATTCGCAATAGAAAAGTTGAGCGCTCAAATTGTTCAAGTCCCGAATCAACTCTTAAAAAAGATATTCTTCTACTTCTCGTAAGAAAGAGTGAATTCTATATCTATGTAAAATGTTCCCAGCTACACACCAAACCATATCCCCAAAATATATAGTTATTGGCCGGGAATGCAACACCAACCTCACCATAGTAAATCAAATGACATAGCCTGTCATCCAAGAGTTCGTAGTACACTAAGGATTAAGATCGAATCCATATATGACCATCTATTAGATAAAATGAATTTCTTCGGTTAATTGATATTAAAATAAATTCGTATTTATCAGAGTCCAGTCCTATATGATCTCATCATACAAGGTGCCTCCATTCCCATGTCACTATATGAACAATCCCGGATCAAGGTTGTCATACAAGTATAGAATGGACCGCAGCTATAGATAAACCATAAACAAAGTACCCTCTTTGTTTGCTCTCTATGGACTATTCAGATTACTAATTTCAGACATAAATCCTCTTGTGCATCAAAAATACACTAAGTCTGAAGGTACAATAGTAATCAAGGTAAACAAGACAATTGGACAATATACGATATAAATCAAACAACTTTGATAAAAAGTATATTGTATTTATTATTATTACCATAATCAATTCCATTTACAGTACATGAAGCTCTAGGACATAAATCCCAATTGTCCCCCCATATGCAAAATCTGGCGCTTAGAGGCATCCCATGTATGCAAATATCTGGTGGTCTTGGGGTGTACGTCTCGTCGTCCCCCAAGCCATAAATCTAGAGCTATTGGTGCGGATCTATGTTACCATTCTGACTCAAAATATGGGATCTAAGGCATCTATCATCCCAAGTCCTGAACTGCGCGTGCACACGATATTTGTGTCCGTCAATTCCATATCTGTGTCAAGTTAAAACTGAGGTGGATTTTTCCCTCATGCCTCGAAAATCATAAAACTCAAGTTCTAAAAATCATTTCTTTCAGAAAAATATTTCTCAAAATGTTCTCATTTAAACACAATTGAAAGTAATCTTTGCTAACGTCATAAGTGCTTAAAAGTTAGTCTTGATTCAAAAATATATAAGTAAATACAATTGAAGATAAAGGTCCACGCACATATTTGAAATCTGGCTGACATTACTTTACTTCGGTGTGAGATTGCGGTTCCTACAATGATCTATAATTGGTTGACTTGATTAGAAAATGGGCCGAGGAATATATTTCGGAATTAGGCTAAGTTTATCCATTCAAGTATTTGCTATCACTACAAGGCGTATCATACTTATATCATGATGTATTGTATGTATGCGAGCTGATACTATACATGGCAAAGGGTTGGGCGGAGCCTGGGCTTTAACAAGTCTGGCCCAAGCCCGACCAATAAAAAAAGCTCGGGCTCGGGAAAAGCCAGGCCTGGCCGGACTCGGGCCCGGGCTTTTTTGTGGCCCGAATTTTAAAAAAAAATTAAACAAAATTAAAAATATACAAATATAAAATACATTCACACTATATGCAAAGACAATTTACAAATAAATCATAAGTTTCATTGATAAATTAACAATTTAAATGCTACAAACAAATAAAAATGCTACAAACATATTAAAATATATATATATATTCATTTTTTTTTTATTTTGGCCCTGATAGGGCCGGGCCCGGGCCAAAATTGGAAAGCCCGACTGCGGCCTGAGCCGGAGCCGTGCTTTCATTATAAGGCCTGGCCCGGCCTTTTTTTCCCTCGGGCTGGGATTTTCTGCCACCCTTAGCTGATATGAGACCCTTAGGGTGGCCTTTAACATGTTAGGGTGAAAATGTAATGAACTAAAACTGATTCTGGGGAAATTCTGGTCACGCGTTGTGAGGCTGTCCATTGGGTGTCGCGACGCTCACACATGCGACTGAACCAGTGAGCATCCTCTACTTTCACGATGAGACGAAAAGGTTGGGCGTCGTGATGCTCACATTCCAGAACCATATTAGATAGTAATTTTCTAGTACGCGTCATGACGCCAGGTGCGCACGTCGCGACACCAGCCTATTTTCAAGACCCAACTTCAACTTCATATTCACTCTCAATTTCTACAACACTACTCAAGTTACAACCATAACAAATACACAAATATCATCATTAACACCCTCTAATATTTTCTCATATTCATCCTAAAGACCTCAATTTAATTTCATTCATAGGATTTCACAAATTGGGAATTTCTCACAAAATACCACTTTCTTAACTCAATAATCATTTGTCCATCATCAAATTCATGCCAACAACACCCATTAATCATCAAATCATCAATTCATTAACATTTAAAATCTGGGTTAAGTGTTTCTCACCTTGAATCAAATACTTTCTTCACAATTAGAGCCTTCAAGCTCCATTATTTTATTCTTAGGCTTGATTAGGTTTGGATTCTCTCCATTCTCTTTCCAATTTCTTATAAACTTGTAAATTTCCCTCTCTCCCTCTTTTCTTTTTTCCTTCACGTTCTTCCTCTTCTTCAAAAATCTGAGATGAGTGAATAGTGCTTCAAATTTATCATAGGGGCTGATTTGTTTAAGGTTTAAATAGTAAAAAAAAATCAGAAATTTGGAGAATTTTCTAGATTAGTCTTGGGTACTACTCGTCCAAATTTTTAGGCTGCGTTATTGACCTGCCTCTGGTTAGAATTTGGAAAATAATTTCAACGGCGAAGTTGTAGGTCTCGATCATAGATTTCCGAAGATATAAAATTTATAAAAATCAGAGATCATATGAAAAAGTTACTGTCGAAATACTAAGGGCTGTCCGTATTGAATCTTAATATAAATTTTGTATCAGAATTACGAGGAATTTATTGAATGTCTGAAAAGTAATTTCGTGAGTCCATACATGCTAGAACATGATTTATATCATGTATTATGCCATCCATAACATATTAGTCGTCAGAATTATCGGGGTATTACCTTTTCTCCCCCTTAAAATAATATTCGTCCACAAATCCCTTTTTGGATTGAACTCTCGAGTATGTCTTGGCTTGATGACATATGTGTATCTGGTACTCTTGTCTTCCTTAACTTCCTTTCTGCTCTTCTATTTAAGAACTCAGTGCTACGATTTCTGGGAATCTCTTATTCTGGTATATTCTATTCGATTCTTATCTTAACATCTGATTTATGTATAATAACTCTCTTGTCGTGCTTGCACATACTACTCCAAAGTTCGTGGGCTCTAGTGAATAATTCCTTGAATTCTTGACTAAGAGATAATTCCTCGTTCTCATTCCATTAAACTTCTACTTAGTATATAATACTACCGTCAGGATATAACTATGTCCATGCATCAAAGAAACACCATGTCTAGACCTCTAGTTTATGCTCAACATTCTCCAACCCTATTCTCTATACTAGTTATTAGTTCTTAAATTGGCGCTATATTTATGGTTTGTCGTCCCACACACCTTAGTTCCATTCATGTTTGAAACTTCTTATATCTCTTTCCATGACAACTTAATTATTAAATATCACTTGGAACTTCTATTACCCTTCCCGGTTAATGTATCACTGTTGTACTTTCTTCTTAGTTGGTACTTCTGAATCCTTAGAAGTACTAGTGCTTTCTATGGTTAGGCTTTTTCTTATCACACTCTCATTATTGGTGTAAATGTGTAAAAGAAATAACCTTACTAAGTATTTCTTTACTGCCACATACGTGATCTGATTATAGCTTTCATTCTCATAATTTAGCTATTTAACTCTATATTTTTCTTCACTAAGCTTCAACTATTTATCGGCTCTGTTTTTTAAGTTATCATATCTCTGTCTGTCTGTGGGGCTTAAGACCTCATAGTTCATGGTCAATTTCTTCATATGCTCTAAGTTTATCATCATTGTTTCCCAATACCTCTTAACTCCAAAATATTAACTCTTGATATAATTATGATAATCTTTCTTAATTGCCTAAAGCCTCTGGAACATGGTACTTATATGAAGTCTCATTATACGTACATTGGTGCTTAGACTGTATCCCTTACTATTATCATTGATGCTAGCAATTTGGTTCTGGTTAATGTTAATACTCTTATCGTACCTTTAAATTCATTGCTAATATGAGTCTAGTTATCAATCCTTTGGCACCGCCGTGTTCTCCTTGCCTGGTTATCCCATTTTCTCTTATTCCTACAGTCTTATTTCATCAAGTGTTGTCCTGATATCAATAATATCCATATACTTGGTTTCTTGGTCGTCTCTATGTTTTACCTCAATAAATCTTTTTCAGGTTGTACTTTATTTTGTTTAGCTAGGTATATTGCATGGGAACTTATAGGTTATACTCGCTATCATCCTTTTGTTTCCAATCTGTAGAATTCCAGTCTTATCTTGATGCTGAGAAAGCTTGTTGTCTTTTATGTCTTATTTCCTTCTCTATTCTATACCTGAAACTTCTATGGTCTACGTCTCTGTCTCCTTATCCGAATACTATCATTTCTTACATGTCCGTAGCCATGTCTGACGTTAATTCTTTTGTATTCCCGTCATTATTTGACTAATAATTTGTCTCTTCATCATTTCATAAATACAACTTCTTTCCTAAATCTTTTACTTAGAGCTATTTTCCTCTTATATTTTGCTATTGTATTATACCTAAAGGGTTTATGTTTTAGTCTTCTTTCACTGCGCATTCACTTGTTTATGGGAGTATCTCGAGGTGATCATCGAGGTCCTTCTTTGCTGCTTTTATCTAACGAGGGTTGGGAGGTTGGGAGTTGGTTCTGAAGCCTTTCCGGTTATGGTGATCTCACCACCTACCCATGATGTAGTTTTTTATGCTGCTCATCTATAAGCTTAGGACTCCCGTTTTTACATAACTGGTGTTGGCTCCCACACTAAGGTACTTTGGCTAAGTTCTATCTAAATTTCCTTCTTCGATTTTACTTTGTGCTAATTTGTTATATTTGGGCTAATGGGCTTGGTTGGGCCAAGTTTGGTTTTGGACAATTGGGTTGGATCCAATTGGGCCTAAAACCATTTCCATAAAGTCCAAAATATGATTTTAGGCCTTTAATTTTTTAATTGGGCCTAATGGGCCAAAATTTATTTTTGGCATAAGGTATTTCCTAAATGGGCCTTGGCATTTTGGGTTTGATCCACAATTGCCAAAGTCCATGCCTAAAGAATTAATTGAAAGCCCATTGGACTTTAATTGAATTGGCATTGGATGCTAATTGGGCCTTTGAGACCCAATTGGATTGGATTTGGAATCCAAGTCTAAAAGGCACTATTAAAAGTGTAATTGTTTAATTTGGAATTAAACACGAATTAGTATTGGATACAATTTAAATTGGATTTGAAATTGTAGTTCGATATAATTCAAGAATACTTACTTTGAGTATTTATTCTTAAACGAGTTCGATTCGCGCAAATCAAATGGTTGTATGAACATTGGATGGTCATTAATCAAATATTAATTAATTGGATTAGATTGATTGACAGCATGCTTTGTGTGAATACTTGGATGTATTTGTATGAATAATGTATATCAGATGGATATTAGTTGGGTGCGGGCAATTTTGAAAATTGTTGTAAATTTGAAATTTATTTAAATTGGACCTGCGTGTCCAGCCTTTCACCTCATATTCTCTTTGTATTTCTCTTTTCACCAATTCCCCTCAATGTAAATAAGGTTTCTTTATGTATTATGTAATTGGGTAGAAGAATGTAGAGTGTTAGCGAGAGAGAGGAAAAAGAGAGATTTGTTTTAGGAACAAATTATATTATATGTCCATCTGCATATCATTATTAATTTATCACGCCTTATTATGCTTTTAGAATGCATATTTAAGGGTGTATGATGAGACCTAATCAAA
Organism: Zanthoxylum bungeanum; assembly: GCA_019454045.1. NCBI lineage: Eukaryota > Viridiplantae > Streptophyta > Magnoliopsida > Sapindales > Rutaceae > Zanthoxylum > Zanthoxylum bungeanum. The sequence goes on from SKCR01030840.1 coordinate 99,694, forward strand.
GATAATAAATTGGTTGCCAATTTATGTGAAAAACCGTTACTTTAATATTAAGCGTTTTCCTTCCATTGAGTGGTTCTCTCTCAAGATCCAACATTGGCTTTGATTTGTTGGCCAAAGTCAAGATCATTGTCCATCGCGGATGTGTTTGAACCACGAAATCTTTGTTATACATCACATGTCTTGGGCATTTATGACTTGTTGGCCAAAGTCAAGGTCACTTCTGTACATCGAAGTGGATTACAAAGCTTTCCCACTATCAATGGGTCGCGCTTAACTGGAATCATTAAGCTTGTTGAGCCAAAGTCAAGGCTTAGTTGATTCAGAGGAAAAGGTTAGGAAATATATTAGATATATGTTTTGGACTTGGAGGTCCACCTACCGGATCTAGGAATCGGATGGGATCCAATTGATCTTAGAGATCTACCTAGTTAAGTTTCATACAGCCTATTGGCCAAAGTCATGGTTGTGTGTTATTTAACAGGATGCTAGCCCACTAGGAAACTGGGTTTCCCGAGTACTCAACAGAGGATTAAAGACTTGTCGAAAAATAGTGGGAGGCCAGTATTAAATTTGCAATTTCGTTTAATACTTGGTAATACGCTCTCTTTTATTTTATTTATCGTCGTTATAAATATATTAGTTGGACTAATATTGTTTTATTGCTTTATTTGAACAATTAGATTGTACAAGACACTATTTTACTTGTAGTTGGTTATATAGTTAGACTATAGTAACCATTACATTTTGAGTGTACCCGATATCGTTGATTGGATAGCTGGACTATTGCAATCGAGATGGCTGGAAAGATTAGCATTAGGGACTGTTGGACAATTATGACCCATAGCGTCACTATTTGTACAGATCATTGTTGTTGTTGTACAAATTAACTATGTGACAAATGAGATTGCACTCTTATCATTTGTGATTAGATCACCTAGATGTATAAATGATAGGAGGTCCTTATGATTTGTTCCTGGATTGAGAATGATATGAGACAGTATCAATCAACGAAGGATAAATCATTAAATATCCCTAGTCAGAGTATTATCGAGATTGGACATCGATAAATGCGTAAAAGACTAGTATTGCATTTGTGTGCGTTGTGAGGGCACAACGACATAGTTCTCATATATTTAGGTATAGGATACTCACGCAAGTGTAATAGGAGGTTGTGTTTCACCGATGGTATGGGAAACAGCTTCGCTATGGATAGACCCCCTCGGAATTCCATTGGTAGTATGACTATGTGTCTATGGAAGTTCGAAATCATGGTAGGTGTATTTGGTCTTAACCTGAGACTTGTACCGCTAATGCTTGTGACAATCAATATAATTTGGTTGCGGTCATCCAGGGCTTTAACAGGTTCTGTGTACGCCAATACTGGGTATATTGAGAATCGTAGTGTGTTGGGTGTGATGTCAAGACGGAAGTGTCACTCCAGTCATATGGAGATGATGGTCACGTAGGATACGGTACTAGTACTCTTAAGTACTGCAGTCATCGGGATAAAATGACAAGGTCATGTTTATCCGATTATAGAGACTAGTTACCAGACATCTGACATGTGCTTCGTACGGGATAGACACAATTCCAGCCTCAGGCCTAGCACGTGATCATCCGATTGTTGGACAAAATGACCCATAGCGTCACTATTTGCACAGATCATTGTGTTGTTGTAGCAAATTAACTATGTGACAAGGAAATTGCACTCTCATCATTTGTGATTAGATCACCATAGATATATAAATGAAGAGAGGTCCCTATGATTAGTACCTGGACTGAGAATGATATGAGACAGTATCAGTCCCCGAAGGTTTAATCATTAAATATCCATAGCCGTAGTATTATCGAGACTGGACATCGATAATGCGGAATAGGCTAGTATTGCACTTGTGCGCGTTTGTGAGGGCACAACGGCATAGTTCTCATATATATAAGTATTGGATACTTATGCAAGTGCGATAGGAGGTCGTGTTTCACACCGATGGTACGGGAAACAGCTTCGCTCTGGATAGACCCCTCAGAATCCCATTGGTATTATGACTATGTGTCTATGGGAGGCCGAAATCAAGGTAGGTGTGTATGGTCTTAACCTGAGACTTACATCGCTAATACTTACGATAATCGATAGACTTTGGTCTTGGTGGTAGGGGACTTTAAACGGGTTCTGTGTACACCATTTCTGGGTTTATCAGAGAGTCGTAGTGTATTGGGTGTGATGTCAAGACGGAAGTATCACTTCAGTCATATTGGAGTTGATGTCACGCAGGATACGGTACTAGTGCTCTTGAGTGTTGCGCAACCAATCGGGATATTGTGACCAGGTCATGTATATCCGATTATAGAGACTATGTTACCAGACATCCGATATGTGCTTCGGACGGGGGAGACACTTATCCACCCCCAGCCCTAGCACGTGATTATCCGATACTGGGCCAATATACACAATACTACGGTATACTACGCTTGATAAGATCTATATATTCCTGTAAGAATATTTCTGGAGAATTGGGTAGGCATGGCGCTTTGCTAGAAGCCAACCTTGTCTTGTAAATCGATATAAACGTAGTACAAGGTACTTACGTGTTCGGACAGTCCGACGATCGTATTTACTGCCAACATATCCGGAGATCTCATGGGTCGCTTCCTGAAGATTCACCGATGACGTATGACTCGCACTTTGATTAATCTGGGATTAATTAGAAGAGAGAGATAGAATTAATCTGGGATTAATTCAATGAGAGAGAAAATTAATCTGGGATTAATTGCGGAGATATTTTATCTGGGATAAAATATTAATTAAAGAGAGAGAACGATTAATTTGGAATTAATCGATAAAATTAATATATCGATATATTAATCGAAATTGGATTTCGACGCGGAATTAAAATTAGATTTTAATTCGGGCAACGAATTAATTCAGAATTAATTCGTTAGCGACGTGAATAGTGAATTCGCTAGGCGAAATCATTTAATTATGACGCGACGGAAAATTCGTTAATTTGGAATTAGCGAACCCGAGCCCGAGAGTGATTGCGAGCGCATTCGCATTTCGAATTCGAGCGCGGCACGCAAGTCACATCAAGCGTCAAATCGCTAGTCGCGTCAATCGTCAAATCAATTGTCACTTTGAGTGATGTGACTTGACAACATGTCACTTTATTAAAGTGATGTGATGTGACTTAAAGCAAAAGTTGAAATGATGAAAGCCTTTTGCTTTCTTGACTTTTGTACTTGGTAAATGAAAAGGCTTTTGTATTTGATTTTATTTTGGAAATAAAATATAAATATAAGTAAAAAACATTTGCCTTCTCTTATATATTATTCACGGTTTACACGTGAAAATGCTCTCCCTCCCTTTTCTCTTTCTCTCCTTCACGGTTTTGGCAACAGTCTTCTTCTTCTTGTTGTTCTGTTTTCTGTCGAGTAAATAGAGAAGCAAGGTGACGTTTTTGTTGCAAAACTGAGTGCTAGCACACACCTTGAGTGATACGTAGGTGATAGGGAAGTGTCTTCATGAGCTTGGAAAGCTTGAAGCTTGGAGCTTCAATGGAGTTCATGCATGGCCGATTCTTGGAGGAGGAAGCAGCCCCCACGCCGAGCAGTCTACCTTCTTCGCAGCTCACTGCCGAGCAGTAACATGCAGTGCGTTTTGGTTGTGTTCTTCCTAGCATCAAACCCATCAATGTGAGTATATTCCGCACCTCCTTTGATGTGTTCATATGTGGTTTTTGTGCATGATTTGTGATCCTTGGGACCTTGATTGAACTCTTACAATGGTATCTAGAGCTTTTGATGCATGAAAACCGAATTAGGGTTCTTGAGCAAATTTGGGCCTTTTTGATTTTAGCTTGATTCTGTCTAATTGATTGTTTGAGAATGATTATATATGATTGAATTTGAGTTGTATGTAATCAATTTGATAAAAAAAAATTGATTGGATTGATTTTCCCCAATTTGCTTATTTTTGGTCAAAACTTTAATTTGGGTAAACTCGATTTAGGCATGATTTGGTTGAATTGTTTGATGCATTATGCTTGAATGAGGTTGAATTGAAGTTGTGCATGATCAATTTCAAGAAAATTGGATTAGATCAATTTTCCCCAATTCTTTAGGTTGAAATGAAACTTGAAATTGGGTAAAATGTGTTTGAGCATGTTTTAATTGAATTGGATGTTTAAGTATGCTTAGAACATGTTTAATTGAGATTGTGTGTGATCAATTTCATGAAATTGGATTGGATTCAATTTTCCCCAAATTGGAGGCTTGGCCGAAAATTGCATAACCCTAATGTCTTGGTAATTTTGTTTTGTTTGATCATTGGATGACTTAAAACAATTGGTTAATGTTGTTTTGAAGTTCAATTGGATTGAATTTTGATTTGGAACATTTTTCCCTTTTAAAGTGGCTTGGCCGAATTCTATGGAACATGAAATTCTTTGTGATTTTTTGTTTTAATTCATTGGATGAATTGAATTGATTTGGGAAATTAAGATTGTGGACTCAATTGGATTGAAACCGAATCGAATTGAAAAACCCCTAATTGCCGAGACTTGAAAGCATGTTAATTGGGTTTGATTTTGATTGAATTGTGTTGGACACTATTTGGTTGTTAAAGTGCATGATTAATTAGGCTAATTGATGTTTTAGAAATGTTAATTGGGTAATTGATTGTGTATTACACTTAGGTTAATTAATTGTGAAATTTGGAATTTTATAAGTTAATTAATTTGGGCTTGATTTTGGAAATTGGGCTTGTTAGGTTGTAATTGGGATTTTGGGCTTTGTTGTAACAAAGTTGGGTTTAGGCAAAATTGGTTGGATCCAATTAGGCCCAAAACCGAATCCAAAAGGTCCAATTATGATTTAATGGACCTTAATTATTTAATTGGGCCTAATGGGCCAAAATTAATTTAAAGGCTTATGGGGTAACTCCCGGATTGGATTTTGGTTGTTCGGTTTGACCCGAGTTGACCAAAAGTCCACGCCTATAGAAATTAATTAAAAGCCCCTTGGACTTTAATTAAATAAAACATTAGATGTTAATCGGGCTTTGAGACCCGTTGCGATTAAATTTGGAATTTAAGTCGTAAAGGTTCGTTAATAAAGGTGTAATATTTAATTTGGAATTAAATAATGAATTAGAATTAAATACGTATTAAATTGGATTTAATTATGTAGTTTAATTTAATTCGTAGAAATCGTACTTTGAGTACGTGTTCGCAAAAACGAGTTTGACTCGAACAAAAATCAAATCTTTGTTTGAACATTGGATGATCACTAATAATCAAGATTAATTAATTTGATTGATTGATTGATAACATGCTTGTATGAATACATGGTTGTGATGTTTGAATAATGTATATCGGATGGATATTAGTCGGGTTGGGCGATTTTGGAAATTGTAATAAATTTGATTTATTAAATTGGACCTGCGTGTCTAGCCTTATCTCTTATTTCTTTGTATTCTCTTCTCACCTATTCCCCTCCATGTAAAAGAGGTTTCTTTAGAAGTGTAGTGTAACGGGTAGAAGTAATACAAGTGCCAGCGGGAGAGAGAAAGTGAGAGATTTGATCTAGGATCAATGTAAAATATCCATCCGC
>SKCR01030841.1:0-143236 GCA_019454045.1 Zanthoxylum bungeanum
ATCCAATAGGCTTTACGCCTTCTTGGTGCTTCAACCCGTGTCCAAACTTGTTGGCATACATGGAATCCATCTCGGACTTCATGGCTTCTTGCCATTTTCTAAAGCGGAATCAAATTTTGTATCGCTTCCTCATACGTAGCCGGTTCATTTTCCTCAATAAGATTAATATCTATATGAGGCGAGATCAGGAAACCATACCTCTCGGTTACTGTCCTGACTATCTCCGACCTACGCCGGTTCCTTGTGTATATGAAATGTGGTACAGACTCATCCCGGATGGTCTGTTTGTTGAGTTCTAAATATATGTCCCAAGATCAACAAATCAAGCAAGAAAACGCATTGAATACACAAACATAGGAGGTGCGGAATATATACTCACATAGATGGGTTTGATGCTAGGAAGAACAAGTTGCGTTTTTGCCCTACATGAAGCTCGGTTTTGGCCTTCTTGAACTGCAGTGGACTGCCGGTGGGGGACTGTTTTTGATGCTCCCAAACATCGGCCATGCAAGACTCCATTGAAGCTCCAAGATCAAGCTTTCCACGCTCACAAATTCGTTTCCCTATCACCTAATATAACCCAAGTGGTGCTAGCACTTCTTCATCTTCCTTGCTTCTCTTCTTGATTCGGTCATACCAAAAATTTGAGAAGAAGAAATCGGCAGTGAGCCGTGAGCGGGGCGAAGAAGAGAGAAAAGAGGGGGAAAATGGTTTCACCTTGAACCGTAACTGAGAGAGACAATACTGTAAAAAGAAAAAATGTAATTTTGGTTATATATTTTCCAAAAATAAAATAAACCATATACAACTTTTTCAATTTTCCCAAAATACCAAAAGTCAAAAAGTAAAAGCTTATTAATGCTTTTTCCAACAACCATATCACTTCTACTTTTTACTTAAGTCACATCACATCACTTTAATAAAGTGACCATGTTGTCAAGTCACATCACTAAAAGTGACAATTGATTTGACGCATGATGTGACTAACGATTTGACGCTTTGATGTGACTTGTGTGCCGCGCTCGAATTCGAAATGCGAATGCGCTCGCAATCACTCTCGGGCTCGGGTTCGCTAATTCCAAATTAACGAATTTTTCCGTCGCGTCGTAATTAAATGATTACGCCTAGCGAAATCATATTCACGTCGCTAACAAATTAATTCTAAATTAATTCGTTCGCCCGAATATTAAAATGTAATTTTAATTCCGCGTCGAAATCCAATTTCGATTAATATATCGAATATATTAATTTTATCGATTAATTCCAAATAATCGTTCTCTCTCTTAATTAATATTTTATCCCAGATAAATATCTCCGCAATTAATCCCAGATTAATTTTCTCTCTCTTCCAATTAATCCCAGATATTAATTAAGTGCGAGTTATACATCATCGGTGAATCTTAGGAAGCGACCCATGAGATCTCCGTGTTGGATAATATGACCCATAGCGTCACTATTTGCACAGAACATTGTGTTGCTTGTAGCAAAAAATTAACTATGTAACAAGGAAATTGCACTCTCGTCATTTGTGATTAGATCACCATATATATATAAATGAAGAGAGGTCCTATGATTAGTTCCTGGATTGAGATGATATGAGACAGTATCAGTCCACGAAGGAATTAATCATTAAATATCCCTAGCCGTAGTATTATCGAGACTGGACATCGATAATGCGGAATAGGCTAGTATTGCACTTGTGCGCGTTGTGAGGGCACAACGACATAGTTCTCATATGTATAAGTATTGGATACTTATGCAAGTGCGATAGGAGGTCGTGTTTCACCGATGGTACGGGAAACAGCTTCGCTCTGGATAGACCCCTCGGATCCCATTGGTATTATGACTATGTCTATGGGAGGCCGAAATCAAGGTAGGTGTGTATAGTCTTAAACTGAGACTTGCATCGCTAATACTCGCGATAATCGGTAGACTTTGGTCTTGGTGGTACAGGGCTTTAACCGGTTTTGCGTACACCACTTCTGGGTTTATCAGAGAGTCGTAGTGTATTGGGTGTGATGTCGAGACGGAAGTATCACTTCAGTCATATTGGAGATGATGTCACGCAGGATACGGTATTAGTGCTCTTTAGTGATGCGCATCCAATCGTGATATTATGACCAGGTCATGAATATCCGATTATAGAGACTAGTTACCATACATCCGACATGTGTTTCGGACGGGGCAGACACTTATCCAGCCCCAGCCCTAGCACGTGACTATCCGATACTGGACCGATATGCACAATACATTAGTATACTACGCTTGATACAGATCTTAATATTCTTAAATGGATATGTCCGGAGAATTGGGTAGACTTGGTGCTTTGCTAGGAGTCGACCTTGTCTCGTAAATCGGTAGAATTTAGAACGTAGTACTTGGTACGTACGTGATTCGGACACTCCGACGACCGTATTACTGCCAGATTATCCGGGGATCTCATGGGTCGCTTCCCGATAATCCACCGATGACGCAAACTCGCACTCTGAATAATCTGGGATTATACATAGAAGAGAGAAAATTAATCTAGGATTAATAACGGAGATGTTTTATCCGGGATAAAATGTATAGTCATCTAAGAGAGAGAACGATTAATTCGGAATTAATCGATGTATTAATATATTCGATATATTAAACGAAATTAGATTTCGACGCGGAAATTAAAATTAGATTTTAATTCGGGCAAACGAGTTAATTTAGAATTAATTCGTTAGCGACGTAAATAATAATTTCGGTAGCCGCAATATTCGATTGAATTAACGTCGCGATGTAAGCTCGGTATTTCGGAAATATCGAACCCGAACGCGTGAGTGCACGTGGGCCCACTTTCATTTGGAAACGTGTGGGGCCCACATGACACATGTCATTCTAATGCATTGCATGTAGATTGTGTACATTGCACTCAATGTCATTGCATGGAAATGAGTGTTTGACACTCTAAGCCATTGCATGCTTTGTGTCATAATTTATTATTAATTTAATAAATATTATGGCATAAATATAAATTGATTTTTGGTAAATCATTTTAATTCAACACAAACACATTTTTCTCTCTCAAATGCTCTCTTCTCTCACGCCCAAATGTGGCAAACTGCTCACTGTTTTTCATCACAAAAACCGTGAACAATAGGGAAGCAAGAGTGGATTTTCATGGTGAAAATTCAAGTGCTAGCACACTTACAAGTCTTGCGAAGGTGGTAGGGAGGTTCGACCATGAGACGGGATCCATCCAACGAAGAGGGAGCTCCATTCTTCACTCAATTTTCTGTTTTTGTAGGCAGTGGGCTGCTGCAGTGGGCTTACAAAGGCAGTGCGTTTTTGGGCTTGAATCGTCTCCAAATCGACATAACCAATCAATGTGAGTATTCCGCTACCTCCGTTGATGTGTTCACACATAATTTCATGTCTTGATTTGATCTTGGGACCTTAGATAATCCCAACAATGGTCATCTGAGCTAATGTTGCAAGCATGAAATTTTAGGGATTTAAAATTGGGGTAAATGTGATTTGAGCATGATTTGAATAAATTGATTGTTGAGTATGCTTATAACATGTTTAATTTCATTTTGGTTGGACTAATTTGACGAAAATTGATTTGGAATAATTTTCCCCAATTTATTCACCTTGGCCGAATGTGTGTTGGATTTTGGATTCTTGGAATTTTGTGATTTTGATTCGTTTGATGATGTTAGAATCATTTAGGTTGATGACGTTAATTTGAATCGAATTGGATTGGATTTCGAATTGGACAAAAATCCCCAAAATCTTTGAGTTGGCCGAATGTGACTAATGCCCTAATGTCTTGGTAAATTTTGATTTTGAACATTGGATGTATTGGAAATCAAATGATGGATGATATTTAATGTCGATTGCGGTAATTAATTGGATTGAAACGGAATTTGACATGAATGACTCCCTTGGCCGAGACCTTTAAGCATGTAGATGGGTTTGATTTTTCAATTTGTGTGTTGGACATATGATAATGAATCAAGCATGATTAATTGGACTAATATGGTGTTTTAGAAATGATTGATTTAGTTGATTGATCATGTAATACACTTTGGTAATTAAATTGGGAAAATTGGATTTTTGAATTTAATTATTTGGGCCTAATTTTGGAAATTGGATTTAAATGTTGTATTTGGGCCTATTGGGCTTGATTTATCAAGTTTGGTTTAGGCCAAATGGATTGGATCCAATTGGGCCCAAAACCTTGACCATAAAGCCCAAATGCGACTTAATGAACCTTTAAAGTTCAATTGGGCCTAATGGGCAAGATTGATTTATGGGCTTATGGGGTAAATCCCGGATTGGACTTTGGTTATCGGTTTGACCCGAGTTGACCAAAAGTCCACGCCTTAAGAAATCAATCAAAAGCCCATTGGACTTTAATGAATTGACGTTGGACGTTAATCGGTCTTTGAGACGCGTTACGATTAGATTTGGAATTTAAATCGTAAAAGGTTTATTAAATAAAAGTGTAATATTTAATTAGAATTGAATAGTGAATTAGTATTAAATACATGTTAAATTAGATTTAATGATGTAGTTTAATTTAATTCATGAATTCGTACTTTAAGTACTTATTCGCAAAAACGAGTTTGACTCGAACAAAATCAAATCGTTGTTTGAACATTGGATGATCACTTAATTATCAGATTAATTAATTTGATTAGATTGATTGATAGCATGCTTATGTGTGTGAATACGTGGTTGTGTTGAATGAATAATGTATATCGGATGGATATTAGTCGGGTGGGCAATTTAGAAATTGTTGTAATAAATTCGATTATTAAATTGGACCTGCGTGTCCAGCCTTATCACCTTCTTTCTCTTTGTATTCTCTTCTCACCTATTCCCCTCTATGTATATGAGGTTTCTTTAGAAGTGTAGTGTGTAACGGGTAGAAGTAGTACAAGTGCTAGCTTGAGTGAGAAAGGGAGAGATTTGATCTAGGATCAATGTGTAAAGTATCCATCCGCATATCATTATTATTTTATTTCATACTCGCTTTATTATGTATTTAGAATGCATGTTTAAGGGTGTATGATGATGAGACCTAACAAAGATAATTAAATTGGTAGCCAATTTGCACGCGAAAAAACCCTCGTTAAATATCAAGCGTTTATTTTCCTTCCATTGAGTGATTCTTACTCAAGATCCGAGAGATTGGCAGGGGTTGTTGGCCAAAGTCAAGCCCTTGTCCGTCAAAGATGTGTTTTAATCACGAGGCTTTGTTCCATATCGTGTGTCGTGTCCAAGTTGTGGTTTGTTGGCCAAAGTCAAGACCACTTCTTGTCCATTGACATTGATTACGAAGCTTCCATGTCAATGGGTCCGCGCTTGACTGGGATCACTAGGTTTGTTGTGCCAAAGCCAAGGCCTAGTTGATTCAGAGGAAAAGGTTAGGGTATATACATTCGATGTATAGGCATATATAAGATATATGTTTGGGACTTGGATGTCCACCTACTGGATCTAGGAGTTGGATTGAGATCCAATTGATCTTCGAGATCTACCTAGTTAATTATCATACAATTTGTTGGCCAAAGTCAAGATTGTGTGATATTTAACGGGATCCTAGCCCACTAGGGAAACACGGTTTCCCGAGTACTCGACAGAGGGTTAGAGGCTCGACGAAAAATAGTGGGAGGCAAGTATTGAATTTGCAACATTCGTTCGAATACTCGCTAAACACGCTCATTTTATTTTACTCGTCATATTAATAAAAGTATTAGTTGGACTAATATTTTATGTTGTTTTAAATATATATATAGTTGGACTATATACAAACTCATTCAATATATAGTTGATTTTATAATTGGATTATAGTAATATAATTAATAATTAAAATGATAGTTGATTTTATAATTAGATTATAGTAATCAATATTAAAATTATAGTTGATTAAATAATTAGATTATTGTAATCATTATAATAAATAGTACCTTATTAAATTGATTAAATAGTTGGACTATTGAAATCAAGAAAGAATTGAAAAGTTGAATATTTAAAATATATAATCATTGGATTAAATGCTTTAATGATTATTTAATTTTCAATTGGGAATTAATAATAGGTTAATTTATTTGATAAAATAACTTATTATGACTAAGCCCATTATTAAGCAAATAGTAGAGCATAAAGTCTTTGGAAGATTTATGTGATGATGACTTTAGTGCTTAATTAATATACTTATAATAAATCTATCTCTAGATTTAAAAGTATTAAAGTTGCAATTAATTGACTATTCTAGTGGAGAAAAGTCAAAGTTTGCAATTGGGCATGTAGCACAAGGTGCATATCATTTCGATATTCTAAAACCCAAGGCTTGGCCAAAGGTTTGTGAAATATTGAAAAGATAATTGACATATCCCAAAGTGACTACCATTTGGATATGGAAGACACGAAGGAATTAAAGATAGGGCGAGGCTCTAACTTTAAAAATATTTGTCAAAGTTATGTTTACTACTAGTATTGAAATTGGATTTAAATACTTAGTGTGGTACATAATATATATATGTATTGACGTTCAGAATCCGCTGTGAGCTGGATACTGGCTTCAAGCCGAGATTTCTCTGCGAATGGAAACGGGACGAAAGTCGCTGTTTTTCGACCGTAGATACCTAAGTTTAGGAACTACCCTTTGGGTATGTACTTAAATTAGGAAATGTTATAATGTAACTAGTTTAACTAGAGACATTATCTCTATATCAGTGTATAATCCGATGCGGATAAAACCTTTATATTCTAGAACACTAAAGTGTTTCATTATATAAAGATGATACTGAGATAAATACATTGGATGTAAATAACAGAATTTATATTTTGAATATAAATAAAATCTCACACATATAAAATGACAAATAAATAGCTTAAATTGATTTGATCAATGGAGACTTATTTGTGGCATTGTTGTCTAGGACACAATTAAACAAGACTCGTATATCCACACCTTTTAAGAGTGGGTACTAGGACTGATTTGACTATTCAAATAAGGTCTACGAATCTAGTTTATTAGGTTAAATACCTAAAATACTATTTACTTGGTAATAGTAAAAGGGCACCGATTGTTAGCCCTATTCATGGTGAATTAAGTGGGCCCATATCTAGCTAGGCTAGATGTGAACATGAATATTTCGTGACCTTAACGGATGTAGCATCACGTTGTGGTTATGTGTTTCTTTTGAAGAACACAGATCGGAAACTTTTGAAGTTTCGACACGAAGAAAAAAACAGATCGGCTATAGTGTTATTCCGCCACGGTAAGACCGAAAAGGAAAATACTTAAGCAGTAAGTTTCATATATAAATGAAAGAGTACGGTGTTCTTTCATGTGAGGACTCCTCCCGAGACACGTCAGTTAGACGGTGTGTCTGAATAAAACCGAATTTTGTTGGACATGATAAGGTTTATCACGAGTCGCTCTGAGCTACTATTTCCTTCAACAGGATATGTATTAACAGTGCAAAACTTATTTAGAATAAGGTTCCATATAAATCTGTTTGACAGATATCATATAGGATATGAACAGGGAAGAAGAAACGAGGTTTCTCATCCTGATAATTTGGGTATGCGAAGGCATACGTTTGGATGATACCAAACTAAGGACCCAAATTGGATAAGTGCCAATATAGGTTATCCTAAGGGAACCTTAAGTATAGTACTTATAAATCCCACATGAGAACAATGTAATTGTTGCTCACCATGCGGTTTTCCTGAGAGGAATACCGATATGCAGTGGTCAGTGGGAGGATAGTGATACTCGATGAAAATCGAGTAGAGTAATACTGTTCAAGGCACGAAGTCCTTAATGGAACACAAATAGTTCATCTATGATGAAACTATACCATTAATCTTCAAATACACAAGAAACCTAGTAGATCGGATAGAGTCAGAAAACAACCTAGGGTATGGGTTTCTGATCTCACCTCATAAAGATGTCAATCTTATGGTGGTGTACCATCCGACTACGTTATGAGGAAAGTGATACGAGGTATCGACTCCATGTTATGGCAAAGTGCCATGAATCCGAAATGGATTCCATGTATAACAACTATTTTGGATACTAGTTGTTGTACCACAAGGCATTGTGCCTATGGTACATTTAACGTCTTCAAGGAAGACATACATGGATGGCAACATACCAACGTACAAAGCTAGGCTTTTGACGGAAAGGTATCGTTATCAACATTGTGTTAATAACGGTTCAACCTTTTACCTGTTGCCATGGTAAATCCATTTTGAAAATGCTTGAAAATAACTATATATTTCATTTATGAAATATGTCAGCTATAAATCAAAATCGCTTTCCTGAAAAGGAAACCTTTTGGGGATGTTTACAACATCCTGACGATTTGTATAACCGACAAACAAGGTTGCGGGTTATTCGATCCATGTTTGGATTGATGCAAGCATAAGGTTCTTGGAACTGTCGTTTTGAAATAATCATAATGGTTTATGATTTGACTCAAAACGAAATAATTCTTGTGTATATAAGGAGGTTAGTGGGAGCGCACTGACAGTTTAAATTCCCATATAGCAATTGGTGAAAGCTTGGCTTTCATAGATATTCTTTCATAATAATTCTTCGTAGAATTCTGGGGAAGTAACAACTTTATTCAAGGAATAAAGATCTACTGGGATAGATTTGGAGTTGTTAACACTCTCTGGGAATTGTACATTTAAAATGTACTTGTATTGGTGTCTCATACGCTTCGAGCATATGGAGTCACAATCGGGTCAATCCAGTGATAGTCACTGGATTGAAGTTAAGAACATCTGTTAGTATCTCTGAGAACTAAAGATGCTATCTTTTACTATGGAGAAGGAGAACATGAAGTGACTGGGATCACTGCAGCAAGTTCCAACGATTAAATACTGCGGTACTATAAAGTTTGAATAACGGGACAGTGAGCTGGAAATCTTCCGAGCAAGATAACTGTTGCCGAATAAACAACTAATGGGATTATTGCTACAGCTGAGGCAGCAATAGAAGCCATTTGGGTCGATAATAAATCTAATTAGATTAGATATAGTTCTGTTAGCAGCTGAGCTAGGCGTCAGCACAAGGCTAAAGAATTAAAGGTCTCATCGACGATCCAGATATATACTTCTATATTCATCTGATTCGTTCGGATCATACATCGTGGCGATGTGATGATCGTATAAATCGCGTCAGACGATAATCAAACAAATCCGCTGACGAAAACCTTTCCTCAGCAATTTGAGCGAACCTTACATAGTTCGGGGTGTAGGACACTTGAGTGACTCGGCTACGTGCCAAGTGGGAGATTGTGTTGGATAATATGACCCATAGCGTCACTATTTGCACAGAACATTGTGTTGATGTAGCAAATTAACTATGTAACAAGGAAATTGCACTCTCGTCATTTGTGATTAGATCACCATAGATATATATAAATGAAGAGAGGTCCCTATGATTAGTTCCTGGATTGAGATGATATGAGACAGTATCAGTCCACGAAGGATTAATCATTAAATATCCCTAGCCGTAGTATTATCGAGACTGGACATCGATAATGCGGAATAGGCTAGTATTGCACTTGTGCGCGTTGTGAGGGCACAACGACATAGTTCTCATATGTATAAGTATTGGATACTTATGCAAGTGCGATAGGAGGTCGTGTTTCACCGATGGTACGGGAAACAGCTTCGCTCTGGATAGACCCTCGGAATCCCATTGGTATTATGACTATGTGTCTATGGGAGGCCGAAATCAAGGTAGGTGTGTTATAGTCTTAACCTGAGACTTGCATCGCTAATACTCGCGATAATCGGTTATACTTTAGTCTTGGTGGTACAGGGCTTTAACCGGTTTTTTTGCGTACACCATTCTGGGTTATTGAGAGTCGTAGTGTATTGGGATGTGATGTCGAGACGGAAGTATCACTTCAGTCATATTGGAGATGATGTCACGCAGGATACGGTATTAGTGCTCTTTAGTGATGCGCATCCAATCGTGATATTATGACCAGGTCATGAATATCCGATTATAGAGACTAGTTACCATACATCCGAAGTGTGTTTCGGACGGGGCAGACACTTATCCAGCCCCAGCCCTAGCACGTGACTATATGATACTGGACCGATATGCACAATACATTAGTATACTACGCTTGATACAGATCTTAATATTCTTAAATGGATATGTCCGGAGAATTGGGTAGACTTGGTGCTTTGCTAGGAGTCGACCTTGTCTCGTAAATCGGTAGAACTAGTCGTTTAGAACGTAGTTGGTACGTACGTGATTCGGACACTCCGACGACCGTATTTACTGCCAGATTATCCGGGGATCTCATGGGTCGCTTCCCGATAATCCACCGATGACGCACAACTCGCACTCTTGAATAATCTGGGATTATATACAAGAGAGAGAAAATTAATCTAGGATTAATAACGGAGATGTTTTATCCGGGATAAAATGTCGTCTAAAGAGAGAGAGAACGATTAATTCGGAATTAATCGATGATGTATTAATATATTCGATATATTAAACGAAATTAGATTTCGACGCGGAATTAAAATTAGATTTTAATTCGGGGAAACGAGTTAATTTAGAATTAATTCGTTAGCGACGTAAATAATAATTTCGGTAGCCGCAATTATTCGATTGAATTACGTCGCGATTTGTAAGCTCGGTATTTCGGAAATATCGAACCCGAACGCGTGAGTGCACGTGGGCCCACTTTCATTTGGAAACGTGTGGGGCCCACATGACACATGTCATTCTAATGCATTGCATGTAGATTGTGTACATTGCACTCAATGTCATTGCATGGAATGAGTGTTTGACACTCTAAGCCATGTGCATGTTTTGTGTCATAATTTTATTATTAATTTAATAAATATTATGGCATAAATATAAATTGATTTTTGGTAAATCATTTTAATTCAACACAACACATTTTCTCTCTCAAAATGCTCTCTTCTCTCACGCCCAAATGTGGCAAACTGCTCACTGTTTTCATCACAAAAACCGTGAACAATAGGGAAGCAAGAGTGGATTTTCATGGTGAAAATTCAAGTGCTAGCACACTTTCAAGTCTTGCGAAGGTGGTAGGGAGGTTCGACCATGAGACGGGATCCATCCAACGAAGCTAGGAGCTCCATTTCTTCACTCAATTTTCTGTTTTGTAGGCAGTGGGCTGCTGCAGTGGGCTTACAAAGGCAGTGCGTTTTTGGGCTTGAATCGTCTCCAAATCGACATAAACCAATCAATGTGAGTATTCCGCTACCTCCGTTGATGTGTTCACACATAATTTCATGTCTTGATTTGATCTTGGGACCTTAGAATAACCCAACACTCCGGATATGTTGGCGTAGTAAATACGGTCGTCGGATAATCGAACCACGTAAGTACCTCGTATCTACGTTTATACCATTTACAAGACAAGGTTGGCTTCTAGCAAAGCGCAATGCCTACCCAATTCTCCAGAAAATATTCTTACAGGAATATATAGATCTGTATCAAGCGTAGTATACCGTAGTATTGTGTATATCAGCCCAGTATCGGATAGTCACGTGCTAGGCTGGGGCTGGATAAGTGTCTGCCCCGTCCGAAGCACAGTCGGATGTTGGTAACTAGTCTCTATAATCGGATATACATGACCTTGTCATAATATCTCGATGGCCGGCCAGCACTTAAAGCACTAATACCGTATCCTGCGTGACATCATCTCCACTATAACTGAAGTGATACTTCCGTCTCGACATCACACCCAATACACTACGACTCTCTGATAAACCCAGAAGCGGTGTACGCAGAACCGTTACGGTTTATGTTAAAGCCCTGTACCACCATAAGACCAAAGTCTACCGATTATCGCAAGTATTAGCGATGCAAGTCTCAGGTTTAAGGACTATACACCACCTACCTTGATTTCGGCCTCCCATAGACCAAGTCATAGTCAAAACCAATGGGATTCCGAGGGGTCTATCCAGAGCGAAGCTGTTTCCCGTACCATCGGTGAACCAAACACAACCTCCTATCGCACTTGCATAAGTATCCAATACTTCAATATATGAGAACTATGCCGTTGTGCCCTCACAACGCGCACAAAGTGCAATACTAGCCTATTCCGCATTATCGATGTCCTGTCTCGATAATACTCCGGCTAGGGATATAATGATTAACCTTCGTGGACTGATACTGTCTCATATCATCTCAATCCAGGAACTAAGCATATGGACCTCTCTTCATTTATACATATATGGTGATCTAATCACAAATGAAGAGAGTGCAATTTCCTTGTCACATAGTTAATTTGTACAACAACACCGTGATCTGTACAAATAGTGACGCTATGGGTCATATTATCCAATCACAATTGTTCACGTTCCGTCGTTGATTCATTGCCAGGAACAGTATCACTACGATTTCATCGAGTTCCACTTCTTCCCACTTACCACTGCATCTAGGAATTCCTTCTCAAGGAAAAATGCATGTAGAGCAACAAAAACACTTTGTTCTCTTGGGGTGATAGAAGTAATATCCTTTGGTTTCCTTAGGATATCCCTACCTAAGGATAAAAGGCATTATCTGATTTGGGTTCTAGTTTGGTTCCTTCCAACGTTTAACATATGCCCAGCATCCCCAAATCTTCAGGAAAAGAGAAACCCAGTTTCCTTCCTGTCCATATCTCATATGGAGTCTGTTCAACAGACTTTGACGGAACCTTATTCAAAATAAGTATTGCACTGTTTAATGCGTATCCCCATAAGGATATTGGTAGCTCAGTGCGACTCATTATCGACCTTACCATGTCTAACAAGGTACGATTTCTCCGTTCAGACACACCGTTTAATTACGGTGTTCCAGGAGGAGTCCACTATGAAAGAATACCATATTCTTTCAAGTAATCTTGAAACTCATAAGTTAAGTATTCGCCACCACGGTCCGACCGTAATGTCTTAATACTCTTGCCTGTTTGTTTTTCTACTTCGTGTTGAAACTCTTTGAATTTCTCAAAAGTTTCCGACTTGTGTCTCATTAGATACACATAACCATAACGAGATGCATCATCCGTAAAGGTTACGAAGTAATGATATCCACCTCTAGCCTGGCTAGACATGGGCCCACATACGTCACTATGAACGAGGGCTAACAGTTCTGTGGCACGTTCACCTTTACCGCTAAAAGGTGATTTAGGCATTTTTCCTAAAAGACAAGATTCGCAGACATCATATGAATTAAGATCAAATCCGTCCAAGTACCCACTCTTCGAAAGTGTGGATATGCGAGTCTTGTTGATGTGTCCCAGACGACAATGCCACATGTAAGCTTCATCTTTTATATTACTTCTTTTGAGCCTTTTGTTTGTTATTTTATGTTTAGGAGATTCATTTATATTCAAAATGTAAAGACCATTATTTGCAACGGCAGTGCAAATTTCTGCATCATCTTTATACAAATAACACCCAGTGTTTCTAAATACAAAAGTGTACCCATATTGGGTTAACAAGATACAGATATGATATTCCTAGTCAAACTAGGTATATAATAACAGTTCAAAATTTTAAGTACATGCCCCGAGGGCAGTTCCAAAACAAAAAGTCCCTACAGCCAAAACAGCAACTGGAGTCCGTTTCCGACTCGTAGATCAACCTCCCCTGAAGCCAGCATCCTGTTATTCTGCAGATCCTGCAAATCAGTACATATATGAGCAACACCAGAATCAAAAATCCAATTTTTAAAACTAGAAGTAGTCATATTTATTTCAATAACAAACATACCAGAGGCTAGTGCCTTGCCTGCCTTGATATCCTCCCTTTGTCCCTTGCCCATTCGGCAGTCACGTTTCCAGTGACCTTTTTTGCCGCATTTGAGGCAGACATCTTGAGACTTGTCCCTTGGCTTCCCAGAAGCTTTTGTCAACTTGCCTTTACCCTTGTTCTTATGTTTCCTCTTCCTCACCCCTCCAGTTGCCTTGAGCCCAGCCCTTGGCGCCTGAGAGGTCGATGCATAGTGCGCCTCGCGCTTGCCCCCTTTTTGGAGTTCTTTTTCAGACTCCTTCAAGATGGATAACAGTTCTCCAAGAGTGTCATCCGTGTCCATCAACTTGTAGTTGATTATGATTTGTTTCCAAGAATCAGGAAGTGACTGTAAGAGCATGTCTACGGTCAGCTCAGCCTCCAAGACTATTACCATTTTGGCCAACTCATCAATATCGGCGATCATTTGAGTCCCGTGGGCCTCAACTGATGCTCCTTCAGTCATTCAGGCGCGGAAGAGTTTCTTCACCAACTCGTACCTCTCCATCCGCTTATTATTGCGGTGGAGATCATACAGTCTAGCCATCATGTTATATGGATCCAAGTCCCTATTCTGGCGACGAAAGTGCTGAGTCATCGAAGCCAACATAACAGACTGAGCTGTGTCACAATCCTCGCTGTGAGTTTTCCATAACTCCAGCTCAAGTGGCTCAGTGGGTTTAGGCGGGAGAGGTATATGTATAGTGTACAGCAGCCTCTCAACCCCAAGGACTATCCTCAGGTTCATTTCCCAATCAGCGAAGTTTGTGCCCTTAAAGACATTGTCACCCATGATGATGTCTCGGACATTTCCCTTGCTTGCCATCTCAACTACGATAGTCCAACTATCTGGTTAACGATAAAATGGGTACAGTCAAACTGTTACAAGAAAAAATAACAATGTATTAGTCCAACAATTTTAATAATAGACGAAATAATTTTGAAAGACGCGTAAGGCTAAGTATCTGAACGAAATTGCAAATTCAATGCTAGCCACCCACTATTTTCATCAGTCTCTAACCCTCTGTTGAGAACTCGGGAAATCCTATTTCCTATAGTGGGCTAGGATCCCGTTAAATAACACACAACCTTGACTTTGGCCAACAAGTTGTATGCTATTTAACTAGGTAGATCTCAAAGATCAATTGGATCTAATCCAATTCCTAGATCCGGTTATGGTGGACATCCAAGTCCAAAACATGTACATTACTTATGCCAATGTATCTAATACATTTTCCTAACCATATCCTCCGAATTATCTAGGCCTTGGCTTTGGCACAACAAACCTAATGATTCCAGTTAAGCGGGACCCATTGACAAGGAAAGTTTCGTAATCAATGTCGTTGACAAGAAGTGATCTTGACTTTGGCCAACAAATCACAACTTGGACAAGACACCGATGTGGAACAAAACTCTCATGATTTAAGTATATCCTCAATTGACAAAGGTCTTGACTTTGGCCAACAAACCAATGCCAATTTTGGATCTTGAACAAGAATCATTCAACGGAAGGATAATCGCTTAATATAGATTGAGGGATTTTTGCGTAATTGGCAACCAATTTATTATCTTTGTTAGGTCTCATCATCATACACCCTTAAGCATGCTTCTAAAACATCATAAAGCGCGTAAAGTAAATTAATAGTGATATGCGGATGGATATATAAAACAACTTGTTCCTAGAACAAATCACTCCCTTTCCTCTCCCCGCTAGCATTATTCTACTTCTACCCAATTACATAATACAATAAGAGAAACCTCATTTACATTGAGGGGAATTAGGTGAGAAGAGAATACAAAGAGATAAAAGAGATAAGGCTGGACACGCAGGTCCAGATTATAAATTCTAAATTTACAATAATTTCTAGAATTACCCTTTCCCTTCTAATATCCATCCGATATACACTATTCATTCATCACATACATATATATTCACACAAGACATGCTATACAACCAATCTAATCCAATTAATTAGTCTTTGTTTAAGTGATCATCCAATGTTCAAACAACGGTTTTGATTTTGCGCGAGTCCAACTCGTTTGAGAATAAGTACATAAGGTACGAATTCAAGAATTATAATCGAACTACTTGTTAAATCCAATTTAAGTCGTATTCAATACTAATTCAATTCATTTAATTCCAAATTAAATGTTTACACTTTTAATGTGCTTTAAAGACTTAGATTCTAAATCTAATCTAATTGGGTCTCAAAGCCCAACTAACATCCAATGTTTGTTTAATTAAAGTCCAATGGGCTTTCAATTATTGATTTATTAAGGCTTGGGCTTTGGTCAATGTGGGTCAAACCCAATTACCAAACCCAAATAAGGAATCACCCTTAAATGCCATAAAATCAATTTCAAGCCCATAAGGCCCAATTAAACAAAAGCCTATTAATTAAATTTCAATATTCCAAATTTTAAAATTCAATTAATTAAAGTGTAAATCCATGATTAATACATTAAAACAAATATTTCAAAAACATCAATTTAATTTTATTAATCATTATTTGTTCTAACACATGTCCAACATTATTTGAACAAAAATCAAGTCCTTTAACATGTCATATTGCATTCGGCCAAGAGGGATTTTTTGGTTCGATTTTTTTTTCAATCTGATTGAATCACTAATCTACGTCCCGTATATGTTTTAAGTCATCTAATGAACTTATACACAAAAAATTCCAATCCAATGCAAGGACCTTCAAATTCGGCCAAGCCAACAAATTTGGGGAAAAATCATCCAATGCATTTTTCTCAAAATTGATTATGTGTAACACCATATTACATATAATCATACTTAATCATCAATTTCACAAGAACATGCTTCAATCATTTTACCCAAATTAACCCTAATGTATTTCATGCTTAAACATGGCTCTGATACCATTGTTGGTTTCTAATATTAGTCCCAAAGAAGTATAAGCAATGAAACACATGATTTATATATGTAAATCTTGAAGCATGGCGGAATCATACTTACAAAGCTTGTGATGAAAAGTGATGAAGAAAAGCTTTGAGTCTCCAAGGTGCAAACTTTCGGCCAAGGTGGAAGTGAAGAAGAAGCTCCAAGCTTTCTTTCTTTGTATTCCAAGCTCCAAGGTTGTTTCCCTATCACCTCATTTGATCCTTCAATGTGCTAGCAAAAGGAGTAAAAGAAATTCAATTCTTTCTTGCCTTTGGAAGCTCACGGCGTGAGCAAGAGAGAGAGGGAGAGAAGCTTTTTTTTTTTTGTTTTTATTTTCTCTCTTTTGTTTTTTTAAAAAGTTGTGAAAATAATTACCAAATATTTGGTAAATACCTTTTCAAAAAGTCAAAAACATTTTCCCTCCAAAAAGCCATTAAATGGCCTCACCCACTTCTTTCATGAATAGTGACAATGTGTCACTCAATAAAGGTGACTTGTGATATCTATCAACTAGTCATGTCAAGTGATGTGACTTCGCGATGTGACTTGCGGGCCCCATTCATTTCAAATACGAATGTGTCCGCAAACACTTTCGGGCACGGTTTCGCTAATTTCGAATTAACGAATTTCCGTCGCGACGTAAATTAAATAATTATGCCTAGCGAAATCACTATTCATGTAGCTAACGAATTAATTCTAAATTAATTCGTTTGCCCGAATTAAAATCGATTTTAATTCCGCGTCGAAATCTAATTTCGTTTATATATCGAATATATATTTTTATCGATTAATTCCAAATTAATCGTTCTCTCTCTAAATTAGACATTTTATCCAAGATAAAGTTTCTCCGTAATTAATCCAAGATCAATAAAGTTCGAATCAAATATCATAGTGAATCTTCAGGAAGGGACCCAAGAGATCTCCGGATATGTTGGCAGTAAATATAGTCGTCGGATAATCCGAACACGTACGTACCTCGTACTAAATTTTTACCTATTTACAAGACAAGGTTGGCTTCTAGCAAAGCGACATGCCTACCCAATTCTCCAGAAATATTCTTATTGGAATATTAGATCTTTATCAAGCGTAGTATACCGTAGTATTGCGTACATCGATCCAGTATCGGACGATCACATGTTAGGCCTGGGGCTGGAAATGTGTCTGTCCCGTACGAAACATATATCGGACATCAAACAACTAGTCTCTTTAAATCAGACAATCCTGACCTGGTCATATTATCCCGACGGTTGCAACCTTTTTATAGAGTACTAGTTCTGTATCCTGCGCGATCATCATCTCCATATGTCTGAAGTGATACTTCCATCTTGACATCACACCCAGTACACTACGATTCTCGATAAACCCAGAAGAGGTGTACACAGAACCGGTTAAAGCCCCGAACCACCAAAACCAAAGTTTACCGATTGTCACAAGCACTAGCGATGCAAGTCTCAGGTTAAGACCATATACAATACTGATGCGGCCTCCCATAGACACGCAGACATACTACCAATGGGATTCCGCGGGGTCTATCCAGAGCGAAGCTGTTTTCCGTACCATCGGTAAAACACAACCTCCTATCGCACTTGCATAAGTATCCTATACTAAATATATAGGAGAACTATGTCGTTCTGCCCTCACAACGCGGCACAAGTGCAATACTAGTCTATTCCGCATTATCGATGTCCGATCTCGATAATACTCCGACTAGGGATATTTAATGATTAAACCTTTTATATTGATACTGTCTCATATCATCTCAATACGGAACTAATCATATGGACTTTCGCCATTTATATATCAAAGTAAATAAATTACAAAACGGCAAAAGGCAATTTCATTATCACATAGTTAATTTTGTACAATAATACAATATCATTTACAAAACAGTGACGCTATGGGTCATAATGTCTAACAAGAATTGCCACTCTCTCGGATAATATTTTCTTATAAGAGTAGTATCCAGTTTGCGAGTTGATATGTGTGATCAGTGCTTGATATTGTGGCTGCAGTGGAAGAGTCATGTGAGATTCTTGGGTTAGCATGATTCATGACACAATCAACATTATACCTTTGACTATATGGGTAGACACTTTCCATACCTTAGGTCAAACGGTGGGGATACAGTGAGGCGAAGGACCATATCATATGTAAATTGCATATATAATGGGTATATATATTTCCTATCATTTCGGGGCCTTGGCAGGTTACTAGATGTCAACCTTGGCCATTGAAATCGAACGACCATCTGATCGGAGGATAATATGTTCGATTAAATATCACGATTCATTTCATGTCCAACTTGAGGAGAACCCTAAAGGTCACACACAACAAAGTCGAAATCAATGGTTAACAGTGCAAAGTATAAATTTAACAGCATATATGATTGTTGTAGGAATTGTTCATAAATGGTTCAATGTGTTTAATTATTGAACAGATAATTTATGAGGTTCCATAGTGGCTTACGGATTGGTGAATGACAATAGGGGCACTTTGGGAATTGGAATAAATAAATAAATTTAAAAAAACATGAATAGTAAAAAAAATTTATTTGTTATTTGTTTTGAATTCTAATTCGGCCCAAAATCTTATTAGGGTTTTATAATCTCATTAAACCATTAAATTAAGATCCAATGGCTAAGATTAAATTAGCATTTATCCCACATCAGATTTTTAATTAATTTTGTTGTCTTTGGAGCACCTATATAAACCCAAAGAAATCTTTACTAATTTTTGCACCAAACCTTTCATATCTTAGGTTTACATAAGTGAGAAACTCTAAAGTTTAAGAGTAAGCCACTGATTTTGAGGATCCTTAAGTCTAATTGACTAGAGGAACCTCGAGTTTAAAGTTTTGAGGTATTTGCCTAGGCTAGCACCAAGGGAAAAATACTCGTGCACTCAAGGCTTAGTCTTGCCGTTGAGTTTTGGCTTTGGTGTGTGCACCTTTGAAGGCCACACACTTTGGTGGCTCTTTGGAACGTGGAAGTGCTTGTTTTGTTTGAAAAAACCTTGTAGATTGGAGGGAGGACTGGAGGAGTCTTCGGTTCAACTAAGTCTTTTTCTTTCTTTATTTTAATTAGAGTTCTTATGATAGTTAGCATGTTTAGGTTTATGTTCTTTGCAAGTTTTATGAGTTTTTATGCTTAGAATATATAGTAACATGCCTAGGCTTGTAGAATAATAAAAACAAATTGGTCTTGAGCAAAGGGATAGCGGCATCATAATTTGATTTATTTAATTTTCCGCAGCGCACTCGCAGCCGCTTCCCAACAGTGGTATTAGTGCGCCGTTTTTGTTTTGATTATTTCTCTCTCATCTGAACACGAAATTGGGTGTGTAAAAGCGCGTTGGAAAGCTAACACCCTGAACTTAATTGTAGGCATAAGTTTTGCATGATTTGGTTAAGATTTGAATTATGAAATTGCATTTAAAGTTCACGCATCTGTAAAAAATGTGAATAGTAAATTTATTTGAATGAAATAAAATACAATATCATAATTAAATATTAATCAAAGTTATTTAATGCCCAAAATAATTCCAACATATTAAAACTCATATGCTTGATTATTCTATGAATGATTAGAATTGGCATGATTATTTTAGGGTGCAAGCATCTAAAGACTTTCTAAGGAAATAGAGCGTGTTTTGCTTATCCCTTAGCTAAGTAATTATTTCATGATGAACTTAGAGATTTATTACCTTTAAGGCTAATAAATATAAATCACTTGTTTATAATAAAAGACAATATAAAAGATACAAGTGGGGTGGGACCAAGGCATTAATAAATCTTTCCAAACTAAAGTTAATTTAACCAAAGGTATTACTAGAGTTAGATAATGATTTGGTGTCTTCCTTCACTCACTACCTTTTTATAGCCAAAAGGAAAAGCTGTGAAGACATCTAGATAATCATTTACCCAAAGCTTACCTTAAAGCATATTTAAAGTGTAGGACTAATTTAGAGGATCTATTATTTATTCCCGTCACCAAGGCAATAAGAGCCTAAGAGGTAAGGGTATTTAAGAGAGTTCGCCCCACCCTCCCTCTAGGGAATTTTCAATGGAGGAATCCATTTGACAGTTATTCACTTAAACTTGCTAAAATCCTCAATAATAATTTAAGTATAAAATTTGCCTCCCATTGTAAAGTATAGACCCAAATGGCTTAAACCGTATTGGCAGGACTAGGCTTTACCAGACTAACCAATACCAATTTTCCCTAAATCGTACTATTGATAATAGTTTGACTTTTCTGAGTCATAAGACGCAGTGACCCTTAGGCATGGTCTTATAACTTAGTGGCAAACATTGGGTGTCCACAAGGACTAGCATAAGCTATGGCATGTTTGATTGCCCAACCCATGATCAAGGAATTGTGATATATATTCATAATTGGTGGGAACCTACCTAATTATTGTATTTTATAACGACCGGCCCTAGTAGGAGTTATGAAATGATGATAATGGGATCCTTGCCCATAAAAAAAATCCATCATATTGGGTTTGATGCGATTTGCTTAAATTTTAAAATAATTTAGTGGAGCAACTCATAATATTAAAAGCCAAGTTATTATGAAACATTAACGAAACATATTCCTCATTTTAACATTCTCTCTTAATAGGTGGGTTAAAAATTTAACAAACATAAATGGCAAACAGAGTATCACTTCCTTCCATCCTTGAAGAGCATAAGCTCAAAGGGGAAAACTACAATGACTGGTTAGAAACCTTAAAATTATCTTACGATAAGAAAAGTTTTTCTATGTTCTTTGAAAGACCATTTTCCCCTGAACCCGCAGAAGATGCTGACCAAAATACATTTGATGCTTGGAATAAACATGTCGATGATGATGAGCAGCAGTTTGCATAATGTCGCTCTTATGTCGGATGAACTTCAGAAAGCTCACGAAGATAGGATGCTCAAAACCATCATCTTCACTGAAGGAGTTTGTATGCAACTTCCGTTATACCGTGAGATCCAAGTTTCATTTGACTCATTCCAAACAAGGTATAAGGAATGATCTGTAGGGACATTTGCTTAAGATGATGAACATGAAAAAATTGGCCAACCTCGTGTTGGTTTCTATTATATAGGTCCCAAACAAAGATTAAACATATGAAATACTAAAATGAATATATATAAAAGACTTGAAGCATGGCGGAATCATACTTACAAAGTTATGTGATGAAGAAGATGAACAAAACCTTTGAATCTCCAAGCTCCAAGTTGGTTGGTTGGTTTCGGCCAAGAGGAGGAAGAAGACTCCAAGCTCCAAGCTCTTGTATTCCAAGCTCTTTGATGGTTTCCCTATCACCTCTTTTGATCCCTTGCTTGTGCTAGCAAAAATGGAGAATGGAAGATCAAATCTTCCTTTGCCCTTCAATGGTGAAGTTTCGGCAATTTGAGAGAGAAGAGAGAGTTTTGATTAATTAATTTTTGTATTACCAAAAATCAATTTATATTTATGTTATAATTTATTAAATTAATAATAAATCTATGACATAATCCATGCAATGGCTTAGAGTGTCAAACACTCAAACTCCATGCAAGCCTTTGAGTGAAATGCACACTATCACCATGCAATGCCTTAGAGTGTTTTGTACACTATTAACATGCAATGCCATATCAATGACAAGTGTCATGTGGGCCCCACACGTTTCCCAATGAAAGTGGGCCCACGTCCACTCACGCGTTCGGGTTCGATATTTCCGAAATACCGAGCTAGCGTCGCGACGTTAATTAAATCGATTTAAATAAATAATCGCTCCTAGCGAAATTATTATTTACGTCGCTTACGAATTAATTCTAAATTAACTCGTATGCCCGAATTAAAATCTAATTTTAATTTCGCGTCGAAATCGAATTTCGATTATTATATCGAATATAATAATTATATCGATTAATTCCAAATTAATCGTTCTCTCTCTCTAAATAAGGCACTTTATCCGAGATAAAGTTTCTCCGCAATTAATCCAAGATTAATTAAGTTCGAATCAAATATCATAGGTGAATCTTCAGGAAGCGACCCAAGAGATCTCCGGATATTTTGGCAGTAAATACGGTCGTCGGATAATCCGAACACGTACGTACCTCGTACTACGTCTTTACCGATTCACAAGACAAGGTTGGCTTCTAGCAAAGCGCCATGCCTACCCAATTCTCCAGAAATATTCTAATAGGAATATAAGATCTGTATCAGGCGTAGTATACCGTAGTATTGCGTAAATCGATCCAGTATCGGATGATCACATGCTAGGCCTGGGGCTGGAGATGTGTCTGCCCCGTACGAAACATATATCGGACATCAAGCAGCTAGTCTCTTTAAATCAGACAATCCTGACCTAGTCATATTGTCCCGACGGTTGCAACCTTTTATAGAGTACTAGTTCTGTGCCCTGCGTGATCATCGCCTCCATATGTCTGAAGCGATACTTCCATCTTGACATCACATCCAGCACACTACGATTCTCGATAAACCCAGAAAAGGTGTACACAGAACCGGTTAGGGTCCCCAACCACCAAAACCAAAGTTTACCGATTGTCGCAAGTACTAGCGATGTAAGTCTCAGGTTAAGACCATATACACTACCTAACCCTGATGCGGCCTCCCATAGACACGCAGACATACTACCAATGGGATTCCGCGGGGTCTATCCAGAGCGAAGCTGTTTTCCGTACCATCGGTAAAACACAACCTCCTATTGCACTTGCATAAGTATCCAATACTTAAATATATGAGAACTATGCTGTTGTGCCCTCACAACGTGCACAAGCGCAATACTAGTCTATTCCGCATTATCGATGTCCGATCTCGATAATACTCCGACTAGGGATATTTAATGATTAAACTTTTATAGATTGATACTGTCTCATATCATCTCAATCCAGTATTAATCATATGGACTTTCGCCATTTATTAGTCAAAGTAAATAATATTACAAAACGGCAAAAGGCAATTTCATTATCACATAGTTAATTTTGTACAATAATACCATATCATTTACAAACAGTGACGCTATGGGACATAATGTCTAACAATCTCCCACTTGGCCTATAGCCAGTCACTCAAGCATCTAATACCCGAACTATGTATGTGTCGTTCAAAAACTTGCTGAAGAACAGCCTTCGTCAGCGGATCTGCAATGTTGTCATCTGATGTGACCTTCTCGACCTTTACATCGCCACGATGTATAATCTCCCGAATCAGATGGTAACGTCGAAGAACATGCTTGGACCTTTGATGAGACCTTGGTTCCTTAGCCTGTGCTATAGCTCCGTTATTGTCACAATACAATGGAACGGGCTCAGCTGCTAACGGAACTACCCCTAATCCGATTAGGAACTTTCGGATCCAAACTGCCTCCTTTGCTGCTTCAGATGCAGCGATGTACTCCGCTTCTGTTGTTGAATCGGCAACAGTATCTTGCTTGGAAGATTTCCAGCTCACTGCTCCGTTATTCAAACAAAAAATGTACCCGGATTGCGACTTGTAGTCATCTTTGTCGGTTTGGAAACTTGCATCGGTATACCCAGATACCGCAAGTTCTCCACCTCCATAAATTAAGAAAGCATCCTTAGTTCTTTTAAGATACTTAAGGATATTCTTAACTGCTATCCAGTGACCTTCACCTGGATCGGCCTGATAGCGACTGCACATGCTCAAAGCATATGAGACATCAGGTCGTGTACATATCATAGCATACATGATCGATCCGACTGCCGAGGCGAACGGTATCCGACTCATGTTGTCCCTCTCTTCCTGAGTCTTAGGACACATGTCTTTAGACAGAGAGGTACCTCGTATCATTGGAACCAATCCCCTCTTGGATTGTTCCATGTTGAATCGCTTCAACACTTTATCAATGTATGTACTCTGGGAGAGTCCAAGCAGCTTTCTAGATCTATCCCTGTAGATTTTTATTCCAAGAATAAAGGCTGCTTCTCCCAGATCTTTCATGGAGAATTTTAATGAAAGCCAAGCTTTCACCGACGTCAGCATGGGAATGTCATTGCCTATTAGCAATACGTCGTCGACATAAAGGACAATAAAAGTAAGTGCTCTCCCACTAACCTTCTTGTATACACAAGGGTCATCTGCGTTTTGCACGAAATCATATTCCTTTATGATCTCATCAAAACGCTGATTCCATGACCGTGATGCTTGCTTCAATCCATAAATGGATCGATTTAACTTACAAACCTTGTTTGCAAGTCTAGGTACGATAAAACCGTCAGGCTGTTGCATATAAACATCCTCCAAAAGGTTTCCGTTAAGGAAAGCGGTTTTAACGTCCATCTGCCATATCTCGTAATCGAAATATGCAGCTATTGCAAGCATTATCCGAATGGATTTAATCATGGCAACGGGTGAGAAGGTTTCGTCATAATCAATACCATATTGTTGACGATACCCCTTCGCTACAAGCCTAGCTTTGTACGTTTGTACGTTGCCATCCATGTCGGTCTTCTTCTTGAAGATCCATTGCATCCAATAGGCTTCACACCTTCTGGTGCATCAACCAGTGTCCAAACTTGGTTGGCGTACATGGAATCCATCTCGGACTTCATGGCTTCTTGCCATAAAGCGGAATCGATATTTTGTATCGCTTCCTCATACGTAGCCGGCTCATTATCCTCAATAAGATTAATATCTACATGAGGTGAGATCAGGAACCCATACCTCTCAGGTATTGTTCTGACTCTCTCCGACCTACGCGGTCCTTGTGTATGTGAAGTTTGTGGTACAGACTCATCCCGGATGGTCTGTTCATGTTCCGTCATTGATTCATTGCCAGGAACAGTATCACTACGATCTTCATCGAGTTCTACTTTCCTCCCACTTGCCACTGCATTTAGGAATTCCTTCTCAAGGAAAACCGCATGTAGAGCAACAAATACTTTGTTCTCTTGTGGGTGATAGAAGTAATATCCTTTGGTTTCCCTAGGATATCCTACGAAAAGGCATTTATCAGATTTGGGTTCAAGTTTGGTACCTTCCAAACGTTTAACATATGCCCAGCATCCCCAAATCTTCAGGAAAGAGAAACCTGGTTTCCTTCCTGTCCATATCTCATATGGAGTCTGTTCAACAGACTTCGACGGTACCTTATTCAAAATAAGTATAGCACTGTTTAATGCATATCCCCAGAAGGATATTGGTAGCTCAGTGCGACTCATCATTGACCTTACCATGTCTAACAAGGTGCGGTTTCTCCGTTCGGACACACCGTTTAATTGCGGTGTTCCAGGAGGAGTCCACTGTGAAAGAATACCATATTCTTTCAAGTAATCTTGAAACTCATAACTTAAGTATTCGCCACCACGGTCTGACCGTAATGTCTTAATACTCTTCCCTGTTTTTTCTCCACTTCGTGTCGAAACTCTTTGAATTTCTCAAAAGTTTCCGACTTGTGTCTCATAAGATACACATAACCGTAACGAGATGCATCATCTGTAAAGGTTACGACGAAGTAGTGAAATCCACCTCTAGCCTGGCCAGACATGGGCCCGCATACGTCAGTATGTACAAGAGCCAACAGTTCTGTGGCACGTTCACCTTTACCGCTAAAAGGTGATTTAGGCATTTTGCCTAAAAGACAAGATTCGCAGACGTCATATGAATTGGGATCAAATTCGTCCAAGTACCCACTCTTCGAAAGTGTGGATATGCGAGTCTTGTTGATGTGTCCCAGACGACAATGCCACATATAAGCTTCATCTTTTAGATTATTTCTCTTGAGCCTTTTGTTCGTTATTTTAGGAGATTCATTTATATTCAAAATATAAAGACCGTTATTTGCAACAGCTGTGCAAATTTCTGCATCATTTTTATATAAATAACACCCAGTGTTCCTGAATACAAAAGTGTAACCCTGCTGGGTTAACAAGGATACAGATATAATATTCCTAGTTAAACTAGGTACATAATAACAGTTCAAAAGTTTAAGTTCATGCCCGAGGGCAGTTCTAAAACAAAAGTCCCTACGGCCAAAACAGCAACTGGTGTTCCGTTTCCAACCCGTAGATCCATCTCCCCGGATGCCAGCACCCTGCTATCCTGCAGATCCTGCACATCAGTACAAATATGAGCACCACAACCAGAATCAAAAATCCAATTTTTAAAACTAGAAGTATTCATATTTATCTCAATAACAAACATACCAGAAGCGATAGCCTTGCCATCCTTGATATCCTCCTTCTGCCCTTGCCCATTCGGCAGTCACGTTTCCAGTGACCCCTCTTGCCGCAGTTGAGGCAGATGTCGTGAGATTTGTCCTTTGGCTTCCTAGAAGCAGATGTCAACTTGCCTTTGCCCCTTTTCTTGAACTTCTTCTTCTTGCACCTCCAATTGCCTTGGGGCCACCCTTTGGCGCATGAGAGGTCGATGCAAAATGCGCCTCGCGCTTGCTCCCCTTTAGGAGTTCCCTTTCGGACTCCTTCAATATAGATAACAGCTCTCCAAGAGTGTCATCTGTATCCATCAACTTGTAGTTGACTATGATTTGTTTCCAAGTATCAGGAAGTGACTGCAAGATCATATCTATAGTCAGCTCAGCCTCCAAGACTATTCCCATATTGGCCAACTCATCAATATCGGCGATCATTTGAGCCCCGTGGGCTTCAACTGATGCGCCATCTGTCATCCGGGAGCGGAAGAGTTTCCTTACTAGCTCGTACCTCTTCATCCGCTTATTAGTGCGGTGAAGATCACGCAATCTTGCCATCATGTTATAGGGATCCAAGTCCCTATTCTGGCGTCTGAAATGCTGGGTCATTGCAGCTAGCATAACTGACTGAGCTTGGTCACAATCATCACTATGAGTTTTCCATAACTCTAGCTCCAGTGGCTCAGTGGGTTTAGGCGGGAGAGGTCTCTGAATAGTATACAGTATCCTCTCAGCCCCAAGCACTATCTTGAGGTTCATTTCCCAGTCGGCAAAGTTTGTCCCTCTGAAGACATTATCGCCCATGATTATGTCGCGGATATTACCTTTGCCAATCATCTTGACAACTATAGTCCAACTATAAAGTCAACGATGTTATGGGTACAGTCAAACTGTTACAAATAAAAATAACAATATATTAGTCCAACTAATTAAAATATTGACGAAATGTTTTTGAAAGACGCGTAAGGCTAAGTATCTGAACGAAATTGCAAATTCAATAATAGCCTCCCACTATTTTCTTCAAGTTTCTAACCCTCTGTAGACAACTCGGAAATCTAATTTCCTAGTGGGCTAGGATCCTGTTAAATAACACACAACCTTGACTTTGGCCAACAAGTTGTATGATATTTAACTAGGTAGATCTCGAAGATCAATTGGATCCCATCCAATTCCTAGATCCGGTTAGGTGGACATCCAAGTTCAAAACATATATATCTAATACATATGTCAATGTATCCAATACATTTTCCTAACCATTTCCTCTGAATCAACTAAGCCTTGGCTTTGGCACAACAAACCTAATGATTCCAGTTAAGCGGGACCCATTGACAAGGAAATTTCGTAATCAATGTCGATGGACAAGAAGTGATCTTGACTTTGGCCAACAAATCACAACTTGGACAGGACACCGATGTGTAACAAAATTCTCATGATTCAAACACATCCTCAATTGACAAAGGTCTTGACTTTGGCCAAAAAAACCAATGCCAATTTCGGATCTTGAGAAAGAATCATTCAACGGAAGGAAAATCGCTTAATATTGTTTGAGGGATTTTTCGCGTAATTGGCAACCAATTTATTTATCTTTGTTAGGTCTCATCATCATACACCCTTAAGCATGCTTCTAAAACATCATAAAGCGCGTAAAGTAAAGTAATAGTGATATGCGGATGGATATTTAAACAACTTGTTCCTAGAACAAATCACTCCCTTTCCTCTCCCCGCTAGCACTATTCTACAACTACCCAATTACATAATACAATAAGAGAAACCTCATTTACATTGAGGGGAATTAGGTGAGAAGAGAATACAAAGAGATAAAGAGATAAGGCTGGACACGCAGGTCCAATTTATAAATTCCAAATTTACAATAATTTCTAAAATTACCCTTTCCCTTCTAATATCCATCCGATATACACTATTCATTCATCACATACATATATATTCAAACAAGACATGCTTTTACAACCAATCTAATCCAATTAATTAGTCTTATTTAAAGTGATCATCCAATGTTCAAACAACGGTTTGATTTTGTGCGAGTCCAACTCGATTGAGAATAAGTACATAAAGTACGAATTCGCGAATTATATCGAACTACTAATTAAATCTAATTCAATTCGTATTCAATACTAATCCAATTATTTAATTCCAAATCAAATGTTTACACTTTTAATATGCTTTAAAGACTTAGATTCTAAATCTAATCCTATTGGGTCTCAAAGCCCAATTAACATCCAATGTTGAATTTAATTCAAGTCAAATGGGCTTAGAATTGATTTATTAAGGCTTGGGCTTTTGGTCAATGTGGGTCAAACCCAATTGCCAAGCCCAAATAAGGAATCACCCTTAAGTGCCATAAAACCAATTTTAAGCCCATAAGGCCCAATTAAATTATTAAAGCCCATTAATTAAATTTTAATATTCCAAACATTAAAGTCCAATTAATTAAAGTGTAATATCAAGATTAATATATTAAACCAAATATTTCAAAAATACCCATTTAATTTATTAATCATGTATTTGTCAAATTAAATGTCCAACATTAATTTTATCAAAATCAACTCCATTTCATGTCCTTGTTCATTCGGCCAAGGTGAGTTTTTTGTGTCGATTTGTTTTTCAATCCGATTGAATTACTAATCTACGTCCCGTACACGTTCTAAGTCATCTAATGATCTTAAACACAAAAATTTCAATCTACTCCAAGTAGTAACACATTCGGCCAAGGCATGGATTTGGGGAAAAATCATCCAATGCATTTTTCATGAAATTGATTCCATATATCATCATGTTATACATGCAAGCATACTTATTAATCAAATTTCATAAGAACATGCTTATATCAATTTCATCATGCCATTCGGCCAAGGTGGGGAAAAATCATCCAATGCATTTTTCATAAAATTGATTCTATATAACATCATGTTATACACATGCAAGCATACTTATTAATCAAATTTCATAAGAACATGCTTTAATCAATTTAACACACCCATTCGGCCAAGGTCAAAATTTTGGGGAAAAATCATCCAATGCATTTTTCATAAAATTGATTTCATATAATGTCATTTAACATACATATAAGCATACTCATTCATCAAATTTCACAAGAACATGCTTCAATCAATTTTACCCAAATTTTAACCTAAAGTATTTCATGCTTAAACCTAGCTCAATGATACCATTGTTGGTTTCTATTATATAGGTCCCAAACAAAGATTAAGCATATGAAATACTAAAATGAATATATATAAAAGACTTGAAGCATGGCGGAATCATACTTACAAAGTTATGTGATGAAGAAGGAACAAAACCTTTGAATCTCCAAGCTCCAAGTTGGTTGGTTGGTTTCGGCCAAGAGGAGGAAGAAGACTCCAAGCTCCAAGCTCTTGTATTCCAAGCTCTTTGATGGTTTCCCTATCACCTCTTTTGATCCCTTGCTTGTGCTAGCAAAAATGGAGAATGGAAGATCAAATCTTCCTTTGCCCTTCAATGGTGAAGTTTCGGCAATTTGAGAGAGAAGAGAGAGTTTTGATTAATTAATTTTTGTATTACCAAAAATCAATTTATATTTATGTTATAATTTATTAAATTAATAATAAATCTATGACATAATCCATGCAATGGCTTAGAGTGTCAAACACTCAAACTCCATGCAAAGCCTTTGAGTGAAATGCACACTATCACCATGCAATGCCTTAGAGTGTTTTGTACACTATTAACATGCAATGCCATATCAATGACAAGTGTCATGTGGGCCCCACACGTTTCCCAATGAAAGTGGGCCCACGTCCACTCACGCGTTCGGGTTCGATATTTCCGAAATACCGACGAGCTAGCGTCGCGACGTTAATTAAATCGAATTTAAATAAATAATCGCTCCTAGCGAAATTATTATTTACGTCGTACGAATTATTAATTCTAAATTAACTCGTATGCCCGAATTAAAATCTAATTTTAATTTCGCGTCGAAATCGAATTTCGATTATTATATCGAATATAATAATTATTATCGATTAATTCCAAATTAATCGTTCTCTCTCTCTAAATAAGGCACTTTATCCGAGATAAAGTTTCTCCGCAATTAATCCAAGATTAATTAAGTTCGAATCAAATATCATAGGTGAATCTTCAGGAAGCGACCCAAGAGATCTCCGGATATTTTGGCAGTAAATACGGTCGTCGGATAATCCGAACACGTACGTACCTCGTACTACGTCTTTACCGATTCACAAGACAAGGTTGGCTTCTAGCAAAGCGCCATGCCTACCCAATTCTCCAGAAATATTCTAATAGGAATATAAGATCTGTATCAGGCGTAGTATACCGTAGTATTGCGTAAATCGATCCAGTATCGGATGATCACATGCTAGGCCTGGGGCTGGAGATGATGTGTCTGCCCCGTACGAAACATATATCGGACATCAAGCAGCTAGTCTCTTTAAATCAGACAATCCTGACCTAGTCATATTGTCCCGACGGTTGCAACCTTTTATAGAGTACTAGTTCTGTGCCCTGCGTGATCATCGCCTCCATATGTCTGAAGCGATACTTCCATCTTGACATCACATCCAGCACACTACGATTCTCGATAAACCCAGAAAAGGTGTACACAGAACCGGTTAGGGTCCCCAACCACCAAAACCAAAGTTTACCGATTGTCGCAAGTACTAGCGATGTAAGTCTCAGGTTAAGACCATATACACCTACCCTGATGCGGCCTCCCATAGACACGCAGACATACTACCAATGGGATTCGCGGGGGGTCTATCCAGAGCGAAGCTGTTTTCCGTACCATCGGTAAAACACAACCTCCTATTGCACTTGCATAAGTATCCAATACTTAAATATATGAGAACTATGCTGTTGTTCCTCACAACGTGCACAAGCGCAATACTAGTCTATTCCGCATTATCGATGTCCGATCTCGATAATACTCCGACTAGGGATATTTAATGATTAAACTTTTATAGATTGATACTGTCTCATATCATCTCAATCCAGTATTAATCATATGGACTTTCGCCATTTATTAGTCAAAGTAAATAATATTACAAAACGGCAAAAGGCAATTTCATTATCACATAGTTAATTTTGTACAATAATACCATATCATTTACAAACAGTGACGCTATGGGACATAATGTCTAACACCTCGGGTTCATCATGGGTCATGAGATAGGTCACGATCTAATTCTTCAGTCCTTACCAAAAGACTTCTTCTAACTTTATTTTGCAGTTTCATCTGTCTGATATAGAAGCTACTTTAGCAGAATTGCACAATCTGATTAAGTCAAGCAGAGAGGGACTTGAAACTGGAGCTTAAAACCTCTGTCATGCTTCGGGTACGGACCTGAAGCCACGAAGCCCATAAAGAAAAATAAGGGCAAGGCCAAGGCTCTCAAGATCACCTAAAAGCCCATGGTATAAGGGGGAAGAAAAATAGAAATGGGAAATGTTTCTTTTATGGAAAGAATAGTCATTGGAAGATAAAAGACTACAGATTCTTGAAAGCCAAGGAAGCTAGGGAAGCCCAAGAGGCCAGAAGCCCAATGCTTAGGTATGTTGTGTATGATTTGAACTGTATTCTCAAAACTTTGAGCCTTCTACTTGTGTGCTTAAGATCGGTAGGTGTGGTTTGTGGGACTCACTTGTGGAACAATGTGTAGCCATGAGAAGGGCCTGAGAAATAGTAGGAGACTCCGTCATAGGGAGGTTGACTTACTTATTGGGCAAGGTAATGGAGCAAAAACTGGCTGCATTGTGCGTGGGGACTTATTCATTAGTTTTGCTGAATGGTTTAGTTTAGATTAGAAGATGTGTTTATGTACATTCTCTAGTAAAGCACATTTCAATTCTTCTTTATGTAATAAAGGTTTTTCATGCCTAATAAGTTGTTAATGGATGTTCTATTTATTTCAATGAAATAAAATATGGGAGATGGTATTTTGAATAATGGATATCTATGTCTTACAAACTAACAAAATAATGTGGAACTCTAATATATACAATGTTTTAACTCGAATATGAACCTTATGGAACTTGTGAGTCTTGTTTACTTAGTAAAATGACCAAATTACCCTTCAAAGGTAATGATAGCGTGCAGCGGAGACATTAGAACTCATACACTCTGATGTATGCGGACCAATGTCAGTCACCGCTAGAGGTGGATTCTCCTACTTCATTACCTTTATCGATGATCAGTCGCGATATGGGTATGTGTACCTTATGCGGTACAAATCTGAAGCCTTTGAGAAATTCAAATTCTTCAAAGCTGAAGTAGAAAACCAGCTTAATAAAAGTATTATGTCACTAAGGTCTGACCCAGGTGGTGAATACTTAAGCGAACGAATTTCAAGATTATTTGAGAGAAAATGGCATTATTTCCCAGTGGACTCCTCCGGGAACTCGACAACCTGATGGGGTCTCCGAAAGGAGAAATCAGACATTATTAGATATGGTCCGATCAATGATTCCAAACACGGATCTACCTCTTTCATTTTGGGGTCTTGCTTTAGAAACTGCAACACTACTACTAAACCAAGTTCCTTCCAAGACTTTTAGTCAAACACCATATCTGTTATGGTCTGGGAAACGTCTTTGTCATAGTTATATAGTAGTTTGGGGATGTGACGCATATGTTAAGCTCACACAAACTAACAAATTGGATGATTGGGTAGTTAAATGTAAGTTTGTAGGATATGCCTTGAAATCAAAAGCATACGTGTTCTACGTCCCCAAATGAACAAAGAACATTTGTCTCACGAAATGCTAAACTTCTAGATAATGAATTCCTTCTCAAGAAATACAGTGGGAGTAGACTTGACCTCGATGAGGTACGAGAAGAACAAACTAACATAGAACTAAACCCCAAGCCCTTCAAAAGGGAAGCGACGGAATAACCACAAGGTTATAAACTTAGAAGGTCTGGTAGGAAAATATATGAG
The DNA here is from genome assembly GCA_019454045.1 of Zanthoxylum bungeanum. Taxonomy (NCBI): domain Eukaryota; kingdom Viridiplantae; phylum Streptophyta; class Magnoliopsida; order Sapindales; family Rutaceae; genus Zanthoxylum; species Zanthoxylum bungeanum. The sequence continues at coordinate 33,799 of SKCR01030841.1, forward strand.
CCTGAAAGATATGGTTTCCATATTGATGAGGAACATGATCAGGTCATTGATAATGACGATCCCACTAGTTATGACAAAGCCATGTATCATAATCAAGTCTGAGACTTGGTGGATTCACCTGAAGGGATAAAGCCCATAGGCTGCAAGTGGATTTACAAGCATAAAACTGATGCATAAGGAAACATCCAAACCTATAAGGCTAGGTTGGTGGCGAAAGGTTATAGACAGATCCAAGGAATTGACTATGACGAAACCTTCTCGCCTGTTGCAATGATAAAGTCCATTCGAATTTTACTGGCACTAGCTGCACACTTGATTATGAGATTTGGAATATGGATGTAAAACAACTTTCCTTAATGGGAACCTCCTAGAGGAAGTCTTGTTGAGTTTCAATCAAGTCCCAAGGATCATAAATCATGCATAAAAGAGTTGAATACATATCAAAGGAGGTGCGGAATAACTCACATTGATCGGTAGAGACGCAACAAAGATGGACCAAATTCGCACTTCATGTTTCTGCCTCCCTCCAAGCTCGGCAATGGCAGTGAACTGCAGCGTGTGGTGGTCGACATGGGGCTGCACGGTGGTGACTTGTTCGGCCATGGGAGACACCATTGAAGCTCCAAGCTTCAAGCTTCCAAGCTCACGAACTCACTTCCCTATAACCTTTGTATCACTCATGGTGTGCTAGCACTAAGTCTTCTTCCTTGCTTCCCTTTTATTCGGTCAAACCAAAAATTTTGAGAAGATGAAACGGTTCCAAACCGTGAAGGAGAAGAAGAAGAAAAGAGAGGGAAAAGGGTTTTCACAAGAAACCGTAAAAAGAGAGAGAGAGAATGAATTAGAAAAAGAAAAAAATGTAAAAGGTTTATTTATATTTTCCAAAAATTAAATAAGTCATTTACCATTTTCAATTTCAAAAAGCAAAGCATTTAATGCTTCCTTTCATCTCACATCAACTCACATCAATCACTCAAATGTCACATCACTCAAAGTGACATGTGATTTGACGCTTGATGTGACTTGCGATTTGACGCTTGATTTGACTTGCGTGCCACACTCGAATTCGAAATGCGAATGCGCTCGCAAACAATCCCGGCCTCGGGTTCGCTAATTCCAAATTAACGAATTTTCCGTTGCATCGTAATTAAATGATCACGCCTAGCGAAATCAATATTCACATCGCTTAACGAATTAATTCTAAATTAATTCGTTCGCCCGAATTAAAATCTAATTTTAATTCCGCGTCGAAATCCAATTTCGTTTAATATATCAAATATATTAATTTACCGATTAATTCCAAATTAATCGTTTTCTCTCTTTAATTTATATTTTATCCCAGATAAAATATCTCCGTAATTAATCCCAGATTAATTTTCTCTCTCATCGAATTAATCCCAGATTAATCAAAGTGCGAGTCATACGTCATCGGTGAATCTTCAGGAATCGACCGATGAGATCTCCGGATATGTTGGCATCAAATACGGTCGTCGGACTATCCGAACACGTAAGTACCTCGTACTACGTTTATACCGATTTACAGACAAGTTGGCTTCTAGCAAAGCGCCATGCCTACCCAATTCTCCAGAAATATTCTTACAGGAATATATATAGATCTGTATCAAACGTAGTATACCGTAGTATTGTGCATATCGGCCCAGTATCGGATAGTCACGTGCTAGGGCTGGGGCTGGATAAGTGTCTGCCCCGTCCGAAGCACATGTCGGATGTCTGGTAACTAGTCTCTATAATCGGATATGCATGACCTAGTCATAATATCCCGATGGTTGCGCAACTCTTAAGAGCACTAATACCGTATCTTACGTGACATCATCTCCACTATGACTGAAGTGATACTTCCGTCTTGACATCACACCCAATACACTACGACTCTCTGATAACCCAGAAGTGGTGTACGCAGAACCGGTTAAAGCCCTGTACCACCAAGACCAAAGTCTATCGATTATCGTAAGTATTAGCGTTGTAAGTCTCAGGTTAAGACTATACACACCTACCTTGATTTCGGCCTCCCATAGACACATAGTCCATAATACCAATGGGATTCCGAAGGGTCTATCCAGAGCGAAGCTGTTTCCCGTACCATCGGTGAAACACAACCTCCTATCGCACTTGCATAAGTATCCAATACTTATATATATGAGAACTATGCGTTGTGCCCTCACACGCGCACAAGTGCAATACTAGCCTATTCCGCATTATCGATGTCCTATCTCGATAATACTCCGGCTAGGGATATTTAATGATTAATCCTTCGTGGACTGATACTGTCTCATATCATTCTCAATCCAGGAACTAATCATAGGGACCTCTCTTCATTATATAACTATGGTGATCTAATCACAAATGATGAGAGTGCAATTTCCTTGTTACATAGTTAATTTGTACAACAACACCATGATCTGTACAAATAGTGACGCTATGGGTCATATTATCCAACAAGTCTATATGACATATCCTGAGGGGTTTGCATCTAAGGATGATCATAATAAATATGCAAGCTTAAACGATCCATTTATGGACTCATGCAAGCCTCCAGAAGTTGGAATATGCGATTTGATGAGACAATCAAAGAATTTGACTTCATCAAAAATGTAGACGAGCCTTGTGTTTACAAGAAAAGTAGTGGGAGTACTGTTGTATTTCATGTATTATCTGTCGATGACATATTATTCATCGGGAATGATATTCCCATGATGCAAGCCACCAAACAATGGTTATCTCATAATTTCTCCATGAATGATTTGGGAGAAGTAGCCTACATCCTCGACATTAAGATCTACCGTAATAGATCTAAGAGGTTGTTAGGACTTTCTCAATCTACGTACATAGATCAAGTTTTGAAAAGATTCAAAATGGAAGATTCCACCAGAAATCGAAACATTTACTCAGCGATTTCATCTCATCAGGGAGATTGTTGAGAGAAAAGAAGTTATTATAGAGAAAATACCAACAGAAGATAATCTTACATATTCTCTAACTAAAAGGCTGACTCAACAAAAGCATGATAGGCACACCCGAGAGTATGGTGTCCAGATTCATATTAGTTGGCTATAGTACAAATGGGAGATTATTTTCATTAATTAATAAAATGGCAATCTTTATTAAACGTGACTTACATAACTTATATGAATCATCAAACACTGTATAAGCCCTTGGAGTAATAAGATGATGGCTTCCACGCCTTATGAGAATCATTACTCTTAAACGTTCATAGTCATAGTTTTGTGAATAATCTGGGCGTTCACAAAGCGGAGAGACTAGCATGATGATATGATCCGCCCTTAAGTGGGGTAGCCGATCTCATAGGCTACTAGCGGAGATCCGTCCGCTTGGTGTATCACATGGATGTATGAGTTGCTTGTGTCGATCGAACTGACCGTCGAAAGTTTTCACATGGAGTGTTTATCCCATGTGTCTGTGAGAACTTTCATGTATCGATTGTATGACTAGTCCTTAGACTTGAGGTCTTTACAATCTTATGTGTGATCTAATAAATTTGACATTCTCCTTCCCCGGTTCAAAATATTTGATCATAAGGGTATGATTGTGTCATTTTTTGAAACACATTAAATTATCACGATTCATTTCATGTCTAACTTGAGGGGAACCCAAAAGGTCACACACAACAAAGTCGAAATCAATGGTTAACAGTGCACAGTACAAATTTAACAGCATATATGATTGCTGTAGGAATTGTTCATAAATGGTTCAATGTGTTTAATTATTGAACAGATCATTTATGAGGTTCCATAATGGCTTAGAGATTGGTGAATTACGATAGGGGCACTTTGGGAATTGAAATAAATAAAAAAAATTAAAAAATATGAATAGTAACGTGAATATTAAATTTTTTTTCTTTGTTATTTTCTTTGAATTCCAATTCGGCCGAAACTCTTATTAGGGTTTTATAATCTCATTAAACCATTAAATTAAGATCCAATGGCTAATATTAAATTATCATTTATCCCACATCGGATTCTTAATTAATTCTGTTGTCTTTGGAGCACCTATATAAACCCAAAAAATTCTTTACAAATTTTTGAACCAAACTTTTCATATCTTGGGTTTATATAAGTGAGAAACTCTAAAGTTTATGAGTAAGCCACTGATTTTGAGGATCCTTAAGTCTAATTGACTAGAGGAACCTCGAGTTAAAAGTTTTGAGGTATTTGCCTAGGCTAGCACAAAGGGCAAAATACCCGTGTACTCAAAGCGTAGTATTGCCGTTGAGATTTGGCTTTGGTGTGTGCACCTTTGGAGGCCACACACTTGGGTGGCTATTTGGGACGTGGAACAACTTGCTGAGTTCAAGAAAAGCTTGTAGATTGGAGGGAGGACTGGAGGAGTCTTCGGTTCAAGTAAGTCATTTTCTTTCTTTATTTTAATTAGAGTTCTTATGATAGTTAGCATGTTTAGGTTTATGTTCTTTGCATGTTTTATGAGTTTTTATGATTAGAATATATAGCAACATGCATATTCTTGTATAATAATCAAAACAAATGGGTCTTGAGCAAACGGATAACGGCATCATAATTTGATTTATTTAATTTTCCGCTGCGCACTTGCGGCCGCTTCCCAACAATAAATTTCAGAGCCGAATCCGAATGGACGGTAGTGCGGTCTGTACTTGGGATACAACTACAAGTACCACTTGGGAAATACTCATATACGCATGATTAACCCCCCTCTTTGTTTACTATTTATTTATTGACGCTTTATTTCCTTTTGATTATTATGATTCTTGTTATCATACTTTGTATTTCTTAATTTAATTTGCTTTTCTTTATATTAATGTTTATGGGTGTGCAAATATGTGTGTTTATTTGAATTATCTTTCATGAACTGCATAAGACTTGGCTAAACCATTTTGTGAACCCGTCCATTATACTGGCATAAGTAAGAGACCATTCTGAACCCAACGGTTTTAGGTCTTCCCTTGCGAGGGGTGAATGCGGCCTTAAATCATTCCCAGTTCACACTGGGTGGTGACTCCTTTATTCTCCGGTTTAGTCCCCCACAGGCTAATTCGTACTCTCTACGGGCTGCGAGCCCAACAGTGTCGTGGTCGTCGAGCATCATAGGCATAGGGTAAACCCCGCTTCGCTTTTACACCAACCTTTTCTGGTATCATTTTCTCATCCAGTAATGCTATCTGTTCGAACCTCTGTGAGGTCCATTCCTGCTCAGGTAATCCTGCCTCTACTAGTACCCGCATTGACTATATCTCTATTTCCACCGGTAACACTGCCTCCATCCCATAAACCAAAGCATAGGGTGTGGCTCTCGTTACCATTCTCACCGAAGTTCTTTACCCTCACAGGGCATATGGCAGTTTGTCAGCCAAATCTTTATAACTTTCCATCATCTTAGCTAGTATTTTCTTTATGGTTTTCATGGCCACCTCCACCGCCCCATTAGCCTGTGGCCTGTAAGGTGATGATTTGTGATGCCTTATCCCGTACTTCTGTAATATCGCATTTGTTTCTCCCTGAAATTGGACTCTATTATCCGTCACTATGTGATGTAGCATTCTGTATGGACACAATATATTACGGGCTATGAACTTGGCCATCTGCTTCACCGTAATATTACGGAATGACTCGGCTTCCACCCACTTCGAAAAATAGTCTACTGCCACTACTATGAAGCGGTGCCATTTGATGCATGTGGCCTGATTTCTCCAATCATGTCAATACCCCACGCTGAGAAAGGCCATGGTTCTGATAGTCCATGTAATTCCGTAGGCGGCAGATGGTTCAAGTTGTCATGTGCCTGGCAATCATGATTTCTCCAATCATGTCACCAGCTTTGCGCAGTTAGCTTCATTGGTCGACCAATAAAATCCATGTCTCACTATCTTGTGAGACAAATTCAATCCATTCATTTTCGGCCCACATACTCCCACGTGCACCTCTTCCATCACCTTCTGAGCCTCTTCTTTTCTTAAACATTTCAGTTAAACGCCATTGGCTTGTCTCTTTTACAGCTCTCCCCTCAAACTAACATACTGGGAAACCAATTTCTGAATGGATATTATGTCTTTCTTGCCGGCTCATTCTGGGAATTCCCCACGTTCTAGGTACTACACAATTTCGTAGTACCACGGCTTCCCATCGTCGAAATCTACTTCCAATATTCCCTCTATCTCATAACTGGTTCTGCTAGCTGTTGTCAGCACAAGGGGTCTCATTACAAGTTTTTTTGGGTTTTCCAAGTTGCAGCTAGGGTGGCTAGTGCGTCCACCATTTGGTTCTCTTTTCGTGGTAAGTGCTGAAATTTACCGTCGGGGATAACCTATGCCAACTTCCTGAGATGCAGTAGGTAGGGTCTCAACCGGTCTTCCTTCAATTCCAATTCCCCTCGCATCTGTCAAACTACCAACATTGAGTCTCCATAAACTTCTACGTCCCTGGATCCTAGAACTATTACTGCTTTTAGTCCAAAGACACATGCTTCATATTCGGCCATGTTGTTGGTTACTTCGAACATCAACCTTTGGGCCATAGGTAGGGTTTCTCCTTCGGGGGTTACTACCACAATTCATATTCCAGCTCCTTTGTAATTCACCACCCATTCGAAATACATTTTCCACCCCAGGACCGTTATGGCTTGAATCTCCTCGTCTGGGAATTCGAACTTATACCGATCTCCTTCTATGGGTTGTAATTCCAAGAATTCCACTACAGCTCGCCCTTTGATTACCTTAGAGGTGAGGTATTCTATATCAAACTCCGTCAGCAATACAAACGATCTACCCAACTTCTCTACTAGTGAGGGTATTGACTGTAAATATTTTAGGGGATTCTCCTTTGCTACCACATGTATCTTATAGGATAAGAAGTAATGACGCAAATTTCGGGAAGCCCATATCACCGCCAAACAGATCTTTTCCACCTCTTGATAGCATGATTAATATAGAAGCATCTTCTTACTGAGATAGTAGACTGCATGTTCCACCCCTGTCTCATATGCATGTACCATCATCGCCCTCAGTGCTTCGGGTTCTATGGCCAAATACAACACCAAGGGTTTGCCCGGCCTTGGAGGTTTCAAGACGGGCGGTTTAACTAAGTATTCCTTGATTTTGTCAAAAGCTTATTGACATTGCCTATTCCACTCCACAGGCCGGTCCTTCCTCAACAGCTTGAAGATGGGCTTTCATACTAATGTTTGTTTGGCAATGAATTGACTGATATACTGGATTTTCCCGAGAAAAGCTCTAACTTCCTTTTCTGTCTTTGGTGTGGGAATCTCGGTAATTGCCTTGATATTTTTAGGGTCCACTTCTATCCCTCCCATTCCTACTGTATGCCCCAACAACTTCCCGGATGTTACCCCAAACATACACTTCTTAGGGTTGAGTCGAAGGTTGTACTTATCGACCCTTTGAAGGAATTTCTCCAGCGCTTCTATATGTCCGGCCCTCGTCTCTGATTTAACCATCATGTCATCCACGTATACCTCAATCTCCTTATGCATCAAGTCATTGAATAATGTAGTGGCCATTCATTGATAAGTGGCTCCCGCATTCTTAAGTCCAAACGGCATCACCATGTAACAATACATACCCCACTCAGTGACGAAGGCAGTCTTATGCTTGTCTTATTCGGCAATGAAGACCTGGTTATATCTTGAGAATCCATCCGTGAACGAGTACATAGCAGATAAAGCCACGCTATCAACCACGCATAATCTGACCTTTCCATCCTTCTTTGGTACCAACACAATGTTGGCTAACCACTCGGGGTACTTCACCACCTCTAAGAACCCCAAATCTATCTACTTCTTGACTTATTCCCTAACCTTTTCGGCCCATTCTGGCCTCATTCTTCGGAGCTTCTGTTTTACCGGTCTCATGTTCGGATAAGTTGGTATCATGTGCTTAGCAATACCCATGTCCACTCCTGGCATGTCTTTATAGGACCAAGTGAATAATTTTTCATATTTTATTAATATTCTCTCTAATTATTTCCGATCAGCATAGGTAACCTCACTTGCAATTGAAATTTCCTTGGGGTTTTCACATGTACCAAGATTAAATGCATTTGTCTTTGTTGAGTCAATGTCAAATATGCTCATGTCATGCATGTTATGATGCAGACTAACATGAAAAGACTCGAACAAGTAAGCAAATTCAATATCTTTATTATTAATAAATGCAGGATTACAATCAAATTGGTCAGGAAAATAAACATCTTCGTAATTTTTAGTCTTGTCTTCTTCTGTCTCCTTGCTTTCTTCGAGCGTCAGAATCTCCAACTGCAGTAGTTCTTCTTCCCATTTATCTTCCTCTTTTGCAACTTACTCTGTTTGTGGTTCTTTGCCCATCACATCCTTGAAGAATTCGAATCTTGGTACTATGATCCCATTGAATTCTATGGGTTCAGGCTCTCCTTGATACCCTATGGCTTTCACAAAGTATTCCATAAGCTTCATCCTTTTTTTCTTTGTCTTCAGCTCATTCCCATCGGATTCATACCCCAATCCTCTCTTAGTGGTCTGTCTTTTGAAATCTGGCAATGCTATTACTCCATGGCCTCTAGCACTCAAACTTGTGCCCGACTAATATTTCTTTAATTCCATGATTCTAGCCACTTTAGGGTCTACACATTCTTTGAAGTTTTCCGCCACTTGGAACCTTGTGAAAGGCTGTTTGTCTAAAATAGCCACTACATTGTCTACTTCAGCCCTGATGGTGACGAATTCCTCTCCATGTGGGAACTAAATAACCTGGTGCAAAGTGGATGGCACGCCCCGAAGTCTATGAAACCATGGCCTCCCCAATAACAGAGCAAATGTAGCTGGGATATCAAGCATTGTGAACTCTAACTCTTCTTCTATCGGGCCCACTTTGACTATTGTGATGAAAGTACCTTCGACTCCCCGTTTGCTATCGTCATATGATTTGATAGTCATGCTGGAGGGGCTTAAATCCGTTGTCTGTTGGGTTCTCCTAGAACATGTCAATGATCAAATTAAGCGTAAAATTGTGTGAATTAACAAAGTAAGTTATGGAAAAAATACTCACTTTGATCGACTATAGGATGTAGAGATAATAAAAATTTTCCAAGCTTTGTGTAGTGCTCCATGCTCTCTTTGATTGTATGTTTAGCTCCAAGCTTTGTTGTTTTGAATTCGAAACTCAATGGATGTTTCCTATCACCTCTGTAGACTCCTTCAAGTGCTAGCTTATGAAGAAATTGCAACAAAATCTTCCCTTGGTGTTCTTGTAGTTCTCAGCAATTGAGAGAAAAATGGGAGGGAGAGTAACGGTTTTTTTTTGTGTAGAATGAGAGAGTAAAGTGAGTTTCCAATTTTGTTTAATGTATTATTGATTTCAAAAATCAAATCCATTTACAAAAAGTAAAGTTAGTAAAATGTCCATCAAGTCAAACTTGTGTAAGTAACAAGTTACGAACTAATATGCTCACTTACTTCCATCACCTTAAAGCAAATAAAGTGACTAGTGATGTGACTTGATGTGGGCCCCACTTTGACTCAAAATCTGAGTGGGCCCCTAAACACATTCTGGGCTCGGGTTCGTTAATTCCGAATTAACGAATTTTCCGTTGCGACTTAATTAAATCAAATTTAATTAAATAATTATGCCTTGAAAAATTACTATTAAAGTCGCTCACGAATTAATTCTAAATTAATTTGTTCGCCCGAATTAAAATCCAATTTTAATTCCGTTATGAAATCTAATTTCATTTAATATATCGAATATATTATTTAATCAATTAATTCCAAATTAATCGTTCTCTCTCTTCTATTCGAATTTTATCCCAGATAAATTCTTTCCGTAATTAATCCAAGAATAATTTTCTCTCCCTCATAATTAATCCAAGATTAATTATGTTCGAGTCATACGTCATCGGAGAATCTTTTGGAAGCGACCCATGAGATCCCTGGATATGTTGGCAGTAAATCCGGTCGTCGGACTATCCGAACACGTGGGTACCCGGTACCACAATCTTACTGATTTACAAGGCATGGTTGGCTTATAGCAAAGCGTCGTGCCTACCCAATTCTCTAGAAATATTCTTTAAGGAATATATATAATCTATAACAGGCGTAGTATACATAGTATTGCGTATTGTGATCCAGTATCGATATCACATTCTAGGCCTAGGGCTGGAATTGTGTCTGCCTCATACGAAGCATATATCGGATCTATGGTAACTAGTCTCTATAATCGGATAATCATGACCTAGTCATATTATCCCGATGACTGCAGTAAATAAGAGTACCAGTTCCGTATCCTTTGTGATCAACATCTCCATATGACTGAAGTGATACTTCCATCTTGACATCACACCTAATACACTACGATTCTCAATAAACCCAGAAGAGACGTACACAGAACCTGTCAAAGCCCCGGACGACCAAAACCAAAGTATACTGATTGTCGCAAGTATTAGCGATGCAAGTCTCAGTTAAGATCAAATACAGCTACCCTGATTCGGATTCCCACAGACACATAGTCATACTACAAATGGGATTCCGAGGGGTCTATCTAGAGCGAAGATGTTTCCATACCATTGGTAAACAGAACCTCCTATTACACTTGCATGAGTATCCAATACCCAAATATATGAGAACTATGCCGTTACACTTCCATAACACGCACAATTGTAATACTAGTCTATTCCGCATTATCGATGTCCAATCTCGATAATACTACGACTATGGATATTTAATGATTAAATCTTAGTGGATTAATATTGTCTCATATCTTATTAATCTGGTACTAATCATATGGACTTTTATCATTTATATACCCAGGTAATCCAATTACAAATGATAAAATAGAAATTTCCTTTGTCGCATAGTTAATTTGTACAACAACACCATGTTTTGTACAAATAGTGATGCTATGGGTCATAATTTTCCAACAATCTCCTACTTGGCCTATAGCCAATCACTCAAGTGTCCTATACCTGAACTATGTACGGGTAGCTCAAACTTTTGCTGAGAAACAGCTTTCGTCAACGGATTTGTAATATTATCGTCTGATGCGTTTTATTCGATCATCACATCGCCACGATGTATGATCGAACGAATCAGATGAATTAGTCGAAGTACATACTTGGATCATTGATGACACCGTAATTCTTTAGCCTGTGTTGTAACCTAGCTCAGCTGCTAACAGAACTATACCTAATCTCATTAGGATTATATATATCTAAAATGCTTTTATTGCTGCCTCACCTATAGCAATGTTCCGCTATTGTTGTTTATTCAGCAATAGTATCTTGCTTGGAAGATTTCTAGCTCACTGTTCCGTTATTCAAACTAAATATGTACCCTTATTGTGACTTAAGTCGTCTTTGTCAGTTTGGAAACTTGCAGCGGTCAACCCAGTTACCTCAAGTTCTTCTTTCCCATATGATCAGAAAACATCCTTAGTTCGTCCAAGATACTCAATGATGTTCTTTGTATCAATCCAGTGACCATCACCTGGATTGGCCTTATAGTGTCTACATATGCTCAAAACATATGAGACATCAGGTCATATACATTTCAAAAACGTACGAGCTATGGGAGGGTTATCAGCAGCTTTCTAGATCTATCCCAGTAGATCTTTATTCCTAGAAAAAAGCTTGCTTCTCCCAAGTATTCCATGGAGAATATTAATGAAAGCCAAGCTTTCACCGATTATATTATGGGAATGATATTGCAAAGAAGCAATACATCATCAACTTATAGGAGATTCATTGTCAGTGCGCTCCCACTAACCTTCTTATATATACAAGAATCATATTCGTTTTGAATTAAATCATATATCATTATGATTACATCAAAACATTGGTTCCAAGAACACAATGCTTGCTTTCATCCATAAATGGATCGATTTAACTTACAAACTTTGTTTGCATGTTTCGGCACGAAAAAACCGTCAAGATGTTTTAAACATCCTCCAAAAGGTTTTCGTTAAGAAAGCGATTTTGACGTCCATCTATCATATTTCATAAATGAAATATGCAGTTATAGCAAGCATTATCCAAATGGATTTAATCATGGCAACATGTGAAAAAGTTTCGTCGTTGACGATACCCTTTCTGTACAAGCCTAGCAATGTACATTTTTATATTGCCATCCATATTTGTCTTCCTTGAAGACTCATATAGTACCAATAGGCACAATGCCTTCTGGTACATCAACTAGTGTCCAAACTTGGTTGGTATACATGGAACCGATTTCGGACTTCATGGCCATTTGCCATAAAAGGAGTCGATACCTTGTATCACTTCCTTATACGTAGTCGGTGAAAGAGTTCAATTAAAGGTCCCAAGGATCACAAATCATGCATAAAAAACCGCATATAAACACATCAAAGGAGTAAGGCGGAAACATAACTCACATTGAACGGTTTTGATGAAATGAAGAACATGCGTTTTTAAGCTCCCTCCAAGCTCGGCAATGGCTTCTGGAACTGCAGTGGACGCACGGTTTGGGCTGTGAAAGTCTCCTCCATTTTCGGCCATGCAAGACTCCATTGAAGCTCCAAGCTTCAAGCTTTCCAAGCTCATGAAGACACTTCCCTATCACCTATGTATTACTCAAGGTGTGCTAGCACTTATCATCTTCCATTTTGCTTCTCAAGGTGACCACAGAAAAATAAGAGAGGAAAATCGCACCATGCGTGAAGGAGATGAAGAAAAGGGAGGGAGAAGAGAGAAAATCGTGAACTGTTGCATGTTGGAGAGAGAGAGTGATAAGTTTATATATTTAATTTTATTTTCAAAAAACAAAATAAATATATAAATCATTATCATATATTTTAAAAGTAAAAAGCAAAAGTCTAATAATGTTTTTCTACTTTTCACACATCATATCTACTTTACTTTAAGTCATATCACATCACTTTAATAAAGTGACATGTTGTCAAATCACATCACTCAAAGTGACGATTGATTTGACGCATGATGTGACAAACGATTTGACGCTTGATGTGACTCGCGTGCCGCGCTCGAATTCGAAATGCGAATGCGCTCGCAATCACTCTCGGGCTCGGGTTCGCTAATTCCAAATTAACGAATTTTCCGTCGCGTCGTAATTAAGTGATTACGCCTAGCGAATTCACTATTCACGTCGCTAACGAATTAATTCTAAATTAATTCGTTCGCCCGAATTAAAATCTAATTTTAATTCCGCGTCGAAATCTAATTTCTAATAATATATCGAATATATATATTATTTTATCGATTAATTCCAAATTAATCGTTCTCTCTCTCTTTAATTAATATTTTATCCCAGATAAAATATCTCCGCAATTAATCCCAGATTAATTTTCTCTCTCATCGAATCAATCCCAGATTAATTCTATCTCTCTCTTCTAATTAATCCCAGATTAATCAAAGTGCGGAGTTATACATCATCGGTGAATCTTCAGGAAGCGACCCATGAGATCTCCGGATATGTTGGCAGTAAATACGATCGTCGGACTGTCCGAACACGTAAGTACCTCGTACTACGTTTATATCGATTTACAAGACAATGTTGGCTTCTAGCAAAGCGCCATGCCTACCCAATTCTCCAGAAATATTCTTACAGGAATATATAGATCTGTATCAAGCGTAGTATACCGTAGTATTGTGTATATTGGCCCAGTATCGGATAATCACGTGCTAGGCCTGGGGCTGGATAAGTGTCTGCCCCGTACGAAGCACATATCGGATGTCTGGTAACTAGTCTCTATAATCGGATATACATGACCTTGTCATAATATCCCGATGGCCGCGCAGCACTTAAGAGCACTAATACCGTATCCTGCGTGACATCATCTCCAATATGACTGAAGTGATACTTCCATCTTGACATCACACCCAATACTCTACGACTCTCTGATAAACCCAGAAGTGGTGTACACAGAACCGGTTAAAGCCCCATACCACCAAGACCAAAGTTTATCAATTATCGTAAGTATTAGCGGTGCAAGTCTCAAGTTAAGACTATACACACCTACCTTGATTTCGGCCTTTCATAGACACATAGTCATAATACCAATGGGATTCCGAGGGGTCTATCCAGAGCGAAGCTGTTTCCCGTACCATCGGTGAAACACGACCTCATATCGCACTTGCATAAGTATCCAACACTTATATATATGAGAACTATGCCGTTGTGCCCTCACAAACGTGCACAAGTGCAATACTAGCCTATTCCGCATTATCGATGTCCAGTCTCGATAATACTACGGCTAGGGATATTTAATGATTAAACCTTCGGGGACTGATACTGTCTCATATCATTCTCAATCCAGGAACTAATCATAGGGACCTCTCTTCATTTATATATCTATGGTGATCTAATCACAAATGATGAGAGTGCAATTTCCTTATTACATAGTTAATTTGCTACAACAACACAATGATCTGTGCAAATAGTGACGCTATGGGTCATATTATCCAACAATCTCTCACTTGGCACATAGCCAGTCACTCGAGTTTCTAACACCCGAACTATGTACAATTCGCTCAAATTGCTGAGGAAAGGTTTTCGTCAGCGGATTTGCTTAATTATCGTCTGACGCGATTTACACGATCATCACATCGCCACGATGTATGATCCGAACGAATCAGATGATATAGAAGTATATATCTGGATCGTCGATGAGACCTTTAATTCTTTAGCCTGTGCTGACGCCTAGCTCAGCTGCTAACAGAACTATATCTAATCTAATTAGATTTATTATCGATCCAAATGGCTTCTATTGTTGCCTCAGCTGCAGCAATAATCCGCATTTGTTGTTAATTCGGCAACAGTTATCTTGCTCGGAAGATTTCCAGCTCACTGTCCCAGTGTTCAAACTTTATAGTACCGCAGTATTTACCGGTTTGGAAACTTGCAACAGTGATCCCAGTCACTTCAAGTTCTCCATCTCCATAGTTTAAGACAACATCTTTAGTTCTCTCAGATACTAACAGATGTTCTTTAATCTTCAATCCAATGACTATCACTTGGATTGACCCGATAGTGACTCCATATGCTCAAAGCGTATGAGACACCAATACAAGTACATTTTAAATGTACAATTTCCCAGAGAGTGTTACCAACTCCAAATCTAGCACAGTAGATCTTTATTCCTTGAATAAAGGTTGTTACTCCCCAGAATTCTACGGAGAATTTCTTATGAAAGCCAAGCTTTCACCGATTGTTTTATGGGAATTTCATTGTCAGTGCCCTCTCCCACTAACCTCCTTATATACACAAGAATTATTTCGTTTTGAGTCAAATCATAAACTATTATGATTATTTCAAAACGTCAGTTCCAAGAACCCTATGCTTGCTTCAATCCAAACATGGATTGAATAATCCGCAAACCTTGTTTGTCGGTTATACAAAATCGTCAGAATGTTGTAAACATTCTCCAAAAGGTTTCCTTTTCAGGAAAGCGATTTTGATTTGTAACTGACATATTTCATAAATGAAATATACAGTTATCAACAAGCATCTTCAAAATGGATTTACCATGGCAACAGGTAAAAGGTTGAACCGTTATTAACACAATGTTGATAACGATACCTTTCCGTCAAAAGCCTAGCTTTGTACGTTGGTATGTTGCCATCCATGTATGTCTTCCTTGAAGACGTATAATGTACCAATAGGCACAATGCTTTGTGGTACAACAACTAGTATCCAAAATAGTTGTTAAACATGGAATCCATTCCGAACTCATGGCACTTTGCCATAACAGGGAGTCGATACCTCGTATCACTTCCTCAAAACGTAGTCGGATGGTGTACCTTAAAGATTGAATCTTTATGAGGTGAGATCAGAAACCCATACCCTAGGTTGTTTTCTGACTCTCACTGATCTACGCGGTTTCTTGTGTATTTGAAGATTAATGGTATAGATTCATCATTGATGAACTATTTGTGTTCCATTAAGGACCTTGTGCTTAGAACAGTATTACTCGATTTTCATCGAGTATCACTATCCCACTGACCACTGCATATCGGTATTCCTCTCAGGAAAACCGCATGGTGAGCAACAATCATATTGTTCTCATGTGGGATTTATAAGTACTATACTTATGGTTTCCCTTAGGATAACCTATATTGGCACTAATCCAATTTGGGTTCTTAGTTTGGTATCATCCAAACTTTATGCCTGGCATACCCAAATTATCAGGAATGAGAAACTCGGTTTCTTTCCGTTCATATCCTATACGATATCTGTCAAACAGATTTACATGGAACCTTATTCTAAATAAGTTTTGCACTGTTAATACATATCATGTTGAAGGAAACAGTAGCTCAGAGCGACTCGCGAAATCTTAATCATGTCCAACAAAACTTGGTTTTTATTTCTGACACACCGTCAATTGACGTGTCTCGGGAGGAGTCCTCATATGAAAGAATACCGTACTCTTTCATGTACGTATGAAACTTACTGCTTAAGTATTTACCAATACGGTCTTACCGTAGCGGCATAATACTACAGCCGATCTGTTTGTATACTTCGTGTCGAAACTCAAAGTTTCGTATTTGTGTTCTTCAAAAGAAACACATAACCATAACGTGATGCCACATCCGTTAAGGTCACGAAATATTCATGTACACATCTAGCCAAGCTAGATATGGGCCCACTTACTTCACCATGAATATGGTTTACAGATCGGTGGCCTTTACACTATTACCTAGTAAATAGTATTTTAGGTACTTTACCTAGTAAACTAGATTCGTAGACCTTATTTGAATAGTCAAATCAGTCCTAGTACCCACTCTTCAAAAGTGTGGATATACGAGTCTTGTTTAATTGTGTCCCAGACAACAATGCCACAAATAAGTCTCTATTGATCAAATCAATTTGAGCTATTTATTTGTCAATTATGCTTTTCAATATTTCACAAACCTTTGGCCAAGCCTGGGTTTCGGAATATCGAAACGATATGCACCTTGTGCTACATGCCCAATTGCAAACTTTGACTTTTCTCCACTAGAATAGTCAATTAATTCTCCAAGAATTATTAATTGCAATTTTAATACTTTTAAATCTAAAGATAGATTTATTATAAGTATATTAATTAAGCATTAAAGTCATCATCACATAAATCTTCCAAAGATTTTATGCTCTACTATTTGCTTAATTTTGGGCGTAACGTATAATAAGTTATTTTATCAAATAAAGTAACCTATTATTTATTCCCAATTTGAAAATTAAATCATTTAAAATATTTTAATCCCAGATTATATTTTAAATATCCAACTTTTCAATTTCTTATCTTGATTACAATAGTCCAACTATTTAATCAACGATTAGTGGTACTATATATTATAATGATTATAATAGTCCAACTATATAATCAAATATAATCCAAATTAATTAACCTCAATTACATTGATTACTATAATCCAATTATAAAATCAACTGTAAACTGAAATTAATTAATTCAAATATATTGATTAATATAATCCAATTATATATAATCAAGTATATAAACAGTCCAACTGTTTATTAAAACAACATAAAATATTAGTCCAACTAATACTTTTGATTAATATGACGAAATAAATAAAATGAGCGTGTTTAGCGAGTATTCGAACGAATGTTGCAAATTCAATACTTGCCTCCCACTATTTTTCGTCGAGCCTCTAACCCTCTGTCGAGTACTCGGGAAACCGTGTTTCCTAGTGGGCTAGGATCCCGTTAAAGTATCATACAATCCTGACTTTGGTCAATAAAAAATTGTATGATAATTAACAAGGTAGATGTCGAAGATCAATTGGATCCCATCCAACTCCTAGATCCAGTAGGTGGACATCCAAGTCCGAAACATATATCTAATATATGCCTATATATCGAATATATACCCTACCCGTTTCCTCTGAATCAACTAGGCCTTGGCTTTGGCCAAAAACAAACCTAGTGATCCAGTCAAGCGTGGACCCATTGACAGGGAAGCTTCGTAATCAAATGTCTATGGACAAGAAGTGGTCTTGACTTTGGTCAAAAACAAACCACAACTTGGACACGACACCGATATATAACAAAGCCTCGTGATTAAAGCACATCTTTGACTGACAAGGGCTTGACTTTGGTCAAAAACAACCCTTGACAATCTCCGATCTTGAGCAAGAATCACTCAATGGAAGGAAATGACGCATGATATATTATAACGAGGGATTTTCGCGTGCAAATTGGCTACCAATTTAATTATCTTTCTTAAGGTCTCATCATCATACACCCTTAAACATGCATTCTAAATACATAATAAAGCGTATATGAAAATAAATAATAATGATATGCGGATGGATATTTTACATTGATCCTAGATCAAATCTCTCACTTTCTCTCTCCCGCTAGCACTTGTATTACTTCTACCCGTTACACTACACTTCTAAAGAAACCTCTTTTACATGGAGGGGAATAGGTGAGAAGAGAATACAAAGAAATAGGAGATAAGGCTGGACACCCAGGTCCAATTTAATAAATCAAATTTATTACAATTTCCAAAATCGCCCAACCCGACTAATATCCATCCGATATACATTATTCAAACATCACAACCATGTATTCATACAAGCATGTATATCAATCAATCAATCAAATTAATTAATCTTGATTATTAGTGATCATCCAATGTTCAAACAAAGATTTGATTTTTGTTCGAGTCAAACTCGTATTGCGAACACGTACTCAAAGTACAATTTCTACGAATTAAATTAAATTACATAATTAAATCCAATTTAATACGTATTTAATTCTAATTCATTATTTAATTCTAAATTAAATATTACACTTTTATTAACGAACCTTTACGACTTAAATTCCAAATTTAATCGCAACGGGTCTCAAAGCCCGATTAACATCTAATGTTTTATTTAATTAAAGTCCAATGGGCTTTTAATTAATTTCTATAGGCGTGGACTTTTGGTCAACTCGGGTCAAACCGAACAACCAAAATCCAATCCGGGAGTTACCCCATAAGCCTTTAAATTAATTTTGGCCCATTAGGCCCAATTAAATAATTAAGGTCCATTAAGTCATAATTGGACCTTTTGGATTCGGTTTTGGGCCTAATTGGATCCAACCAATTTTGCCTAAACCCAACTTTGTTACAACAAAGCCCAAAAGCCCAATTACAACCTAACAAGCCCAATTTCCAAAATCAAGCCCAAATTAATTAACTTATAAAATTCCAATTTCACAATTAATTAACCTAAGTGTAATACACAATCAATTACCCAATTAACATTTCTAAAACATCAATTAGCCTAATTAATCATGCATTTTAACAACCAAATAGTGTCCAACACAATTCAATTAAAATCAAACCCAATAAACATGCTTTCAAGTCTCGGCAATTAGGGGTTTTTCAATTCGATTCGGTTTCAATCCAATTGAATCCACAATCTTAATTTCCCAAATCAATTCAATTCATCCAATGAATTAAAACAAAAAATCACAATGAATTTCATGTCCATAAAGATTCGGCCAAGCCACTTTAAAAGGGAAAAATGTTCCAAATCAAAATTCAATCCAATTGAACTTCAAAACAACATTAACCAATTGTTTTAAGTCATCCAATGATCAAACAAAACAAAATTACCAAGACATTAGGGTTCTTCCAATTTTCGGCCAAGCCTCCAATTTGGGGAAAATTGAATCCAATCCAATTTCATGAAATTGATCACACACAATCTCAATTAAACATGTTCTAAGCATACTTAAACATCCAATTCAATTAAAACATGCTTAAACACATTTTACCCAATTTCAAGTTTCATTTCAACCTAAAGAATTGGGGAAAATTGATCTAATCCAATTTTCTTGAAATTGATCATGCACAACTTCAATTCAACCTCATTCAAGCATAATGCATCAAACAATTCAACCAAATCATGCCTAAATCGAGTTTACCCAAATTAAAGTTTTGACAAAAATAAGCAAATTGGGGAAAATCAATCCAATCAATTTTTTATCAAATTGATTACATACAACTCAAATTCAATCATATATAATCATTCTCAAACAATCAATTAGACAGAATCAAGCTAAAATCAAAAAGCCCCAAATTTGCTCAAGAACCCTAATTCGGTTTTCATGCAACAATAGCTCTAGATACCATTGAAAGAGTTCAATAAAGGTCCCAAGGATCACAAATCATGCATAAAAACAGCATATAAACACATCAAAGGAGTAAGGCGGAAACATAACTCACATTGAACGGTTTTGATGAAATGAAGAACATGCGTTTTTAAGCTCCCTCCAAGCTCGGCAATGGCTTCTGGAACTGCAGTGGACGCACGGTTTGGGCTGTGAAAGTCTCCTCCATTTTCGGCCATGCAAGACTCCATTGAAGCTCCAAGCTTCAAGCTTTCCAAGCTCATGAAGACACTTCCCTATCACCTATGTATTACTCAAGGTGTGCTAGCACTTATCATCTTCCATTTTGCTTCTCAAAAATTCGGTGAACCAGAAAAATAAGAGAGGAAAATCGCACCATGCGTGAAGGAGATGAAGAAAAGGGAGGGAGAAGAGAGAAAATCGTGAACTGTTGCATGTTGGAGAGAGAGAGTGATAAGTTTATATATTTAATTTTATTTTCAAAAAACAAAATAATATTAAATATTATCATATATTTTAAAAGTAAAAAGCAAAAGTCTAATAATGCTTTCTACTTTTCACACATCATATCTACTTTACTTTAAGTCATATCACATCACTTTAATAAAGTGACATGTTGTCAAATCACATCACTCAAAGTGACGATTGATTTGACGCATGATGCATGATGTGACAAACGATTTGACGCTTGATGTGACTCGCGTGCCGCGCTCGAATTCGAAATGCGAATGCGCTCGCAATCACTCTCGGGCTCGGGTTCGCTAATTCCAAATTAACGAATTTTCCGTCGCGTCGTAATTAAGTGATTACGCCTAGCGAATTCACTATTCACGTCGCTAACGAATTAATTCTAAATTAATTCGTTCGCCCGAATTAAAATCTAATTTTAATTCCGCGTCGAAATCCAATTTCTAATAATATATCGAATATATATTATTTTATCGATTAATTCCAAATTAATCGTTCTCTCTCTTTAATTAATATTTTATCCCAGATAAAATATCTCCGCAATTAATCCCAGATTAATTTTCTCTCTCATCGAATTAATCCCAGATTAATTCTATCTCTCTCTTCTAATTAATCCCAGATTAATCAAAGTGCGAGTATACATCATCGGTGAATCTTCAGGAAGCGACCCATGAGATCTCCGGATATGTTGGCAGTAAATACGATCGTCGGACTGTCCGAACACGTAAGTACCTCGTACTACGTTTATATCGATTTACAAGACAAGGTTGGCTTCTAGCAAAGCGCCATGCCTACCCAATTCTCCAGAAATATTCTTACAGGAATATATAGATCTGTATCAAGCGTAGTATACCGTAGTATTGTGTAGTATATGGCCCAGTATCGGATAATCACGTGCTAGGCCTGGGGCTGGATAAGTGTCTGCCCCGTACGAAACACATGTCGGATGTCTGGTAACTAGTCTCTATAATCGGATATACATGACCTTGTCATAATATCCCGATGGCCGCGCAGCACTTAAGAGCACTAATACCGTATCCTGCGTGACATCATCTCCAATATGACTGAAGTGATACTTCCATCTTGACATCACACCCAATACTCTACGACTCTCTGATAAACCCAGAAGTGGTGTTGTACACAGAAACGGTTTAAAGCCCCCTACCACCAAGACCAAAGTTTATCGATTATCGTAAGTATTAGCGGTGCAAGTCTCAGGTTAAGACTATACACACCTACCTTGATTTCGGCCTCCCATAGACACATAGTCATAATACCAATGGGATTCCGAGGGGTCTATCCAGAGCGAAGCTGTTTCCCGTACCATCGGTGAAACACGACCTCCTATCGCACTTGCATAAGTATCCAACACTTATATATATGAGAACTATGCCGTTGTGCCCTCACAAACGTGCACAAGTGCAATACTAGCCTATTCCGCATTATCGATGTCCAGTCTCGATAATACTACGGCTAGGGATATTTAATGATTAAACCTTCGGGGACTGATACTGTCTCATATCATTCTCAATCCAGGAACTAATCATAGGGACCTCTCTTCATTTATATATCTATGGTGATCTAATCACAAATGATGAGAGTGCAATTTCCTTATTACATAGTTAATTTGCTACAACAACACAATGATCTGTGCAAATAGTGACGCTATGGGTCATATTATCCAACAGTCGGTCCATTTCCTCTATAAGAATGACATCTACATGAGGTGAGATCAGAGACCCATACCTCTCAGGTTGTTTTCTGACTCTCTCCGTCCTACGTGGCTCTTTTGTATTCGAAGATTATGGTACAATTTCATCCCTGATAAACTGTTTGTGTTCCGTGAGGAGTCGGTGCCAGGAACAGTATTACTCTGATTTTCATCGAGTTTTACATTCCTCCCACTAACCACTGATAGGAATTCCTATTAGGAAAACCGCATGGAGAGCAACAATTACATTGTTCTCTTGTGAGTTATATAAGTACTATACTTTGGTATCCTTATGACAACCTACAAATAGGCACTTATCCTATTTGGGTTCTAGTTTGGTACCATCCAAAATTTAGCGTATGCCCAGCAACCCTAAATCTTCAGGAATGAGAAAACCGGTTTCTTTCCTATTAATATCTAATATGAAGTCTGTCTAACAGATTTTCATGGAACCTTATTCAAAATGAGTATTGCACTGTTTAATGCGTATCCCTAGAAGGAAATTGGTAGCTCAGAGAGACTCATCATTAACCTTACTATGTCCAACAAAGTTCGGTTTCTCTGTTCGGACAGACCATCAAATTGAGGTGTCCCATTAGGAGTCCACTGTGAAAGAATACCATACTCTTTCAAGTAATATTGAAACTCATATATTTACGTATTTTACACTATGGTCTGACCGTAATATTTTTAATACTTTTACCGGACTGTTCTCGTACTTTGTGTCGAAACCCTATGAATTACTCAAAAGTTTCTAACTTGTTTTTTATAAGATACACATAACTGTAACGCAATGCCACATCCGTAAAGGTTACGAAGTATTTATATCCACCTTCTAACCTAGTTAGACATGGGCCCACTTACGTCACAATGAACGAGGGCTAACAGATCGGTGGCACTTGCACTTTTACCAAGTAAAAGATGTTTTAGGCACTTTGCTTAATAAACTAGATTCGTAGACATCATTTGAATTAGAATCAAATCCGTCATAGTATCCACTCTTCGAAAGTGTGGATATATTAGTCTTGTTTAATGTATCCCAAACAGCAATGCCACTTTTAAGTCTTAACAGATTTATAAAGTTTGAGCTTTTGTTTGTCATATCATATGTTTCAGATTAATTTATATTCTAAATATAAATATTGTTATTCACATCTAATGTGCTTATCTCAATATCATCTTTATAAACAAAACACTCAGTGTTCTAGAATATAAAGGTATACCCGCAAAGGGTTAAACTAGATACAGAGATAATGTTCCTAGTCAAACTAGATACATTATAACAGTCTCCTAATTTAAGTACATGCCCAAAAAGGCAGTTCCAAAACTTAGGTTTCTACGGTTAAAATAGCGACTCTCGTCCTGTTTCCGACTCGCTGGTCGATCTCAACTGAAGCCAGTCTCCTGCTAATCAACAGATCCCGCACATCAGTACATATGTATGTACCACATTCAGTATCAAAAATCCATTTTTTTTAAAACTAGCAGTGGATATGTTTATGACATACATACCTGAAGTCAGAGCCTTGCCCGTCTTCATTTCCTTCACGTCTGCCTTTGTCCATACGGCAGTCACGCTTCCAGTGACCCCATTTTCCACAGTTTAGGCAGACATCTTGGGATATGTCCTTTGTCTTCCCAGAAGAGAGTGATGATTTAGCCTTGCCCTTTTCTTCACACCCCCAGAAGCCTTCGGCCAAGCCTTGGCCTTCTGGGATGTCGAAGTAAGATGCGTCTTGCGCTTCTTGCCCTTTTGTTAGCTCTGGCTCTGTCTCCTTGAGCATAGCCATTAACTCTCCAAGAGTTTTCTATTGCAATTAGTACTTCTAAGATCTAAGAATAGATCTATAAAGATCCTTCAATTTCAATATCATACTATAAGGATCTAATCCTTAGTTCTGACAAAGAAATTAAGGAATCATTGTAGCAAGCATAACAGATTGAGCACTAAATTTATCATCACCATGAGTCTTCCAAAGCTCATGCTCCACTATTTGCTCAACTCCGGGCTCAGGCGCGAGATGTCACACTATCAAATAAAGTAACTTATTGGCTCCCAGGACTATCCTGAGGTTCTATTCCCAATTTGAAAATTGAAGCCGCTTAAAGACATTTTCACCCAGGATTATTTTTTAAACGCTAATCTTTCAGTTATCTTGATTCCAATAGTCCAACTATCCAATCAACGATTTTGGGCACAATCGAATATAATGATTACTATAGTCTAACTATATAATCAACTATTATTTGATTAGTTAAATTCAAATATATTGATCACTATAATCCAATTTATATAATCAACTATAAATGAAGTAGTTTGAATACAGTCCAACTGTTTAATTAAAACAACAATTGAATATTAGTCCAACTAATATATATAAATATTTTAATGACGAAAAATGAAATGAGCGCGTGTTGGCATGTAGTTAAACGAAATTGTAAATTTAATACTTGCCTCCCACTATTTTTTGACGAGCCTCTAAACCTCTGTGGAGTACTCGGGAAACCTAGTTTCCTAGTGGGCTAGGATCCCGTTAAATAACACACAACCTTGACTTTCGCCAACAAATTGTATGAAACTTAACTAGGTAGATCTCTAAGATCAATTGGATCCCATCCAATTCCTATATCTAGTAGGTGGACATCCAAGTCCGAAACATATATCCAATATATGCCAATAAATCTGATATATTCCCAAACCTTTTTCCTCTGAATCAACTAAGCCTTGGCTTTGGCTCAACAAGCTTAATGAAACCAGTTAAGCGTGACCCATTGACAGTGGGAAAGCTTCATAATCGAGGCCGATGAACAAGAAGTGACCTTGACTTTGGCCAAAAAATCACAACTTGCCCAAGGCATACGATATGGAACAAAGCCTTCATGATTCAAACACATCCGCGATGGACAAAGGTCTTGACTTTGGCCAACAAACCAGTGCCAATCTTGGATCTTGAGAGAGAATCACTCAATGGAAGGAAAAACGCTTAATATTTGATTGAGGGTTTTTGCGTAAATTGGCAACCAATTTATTATCTTTGATTAGGTCTCATAATACACCCTTATGCATGCATTCTAAAAGCATAATAAAGCGCGATAAATAAAATAATAATGATATATAGATGGATATCTCACAAATTGTTCCTAGAACAAATCACTCATTTTCCTCTCCCCGGCTAGCATTATTCTAACTTCTACCCAATTACATAATACATTAAAGAAACCTCATTACATTGAGGGTAATTGGTGAGAAAAGAATTACAATGAGTCAAGAGATAACGGCTGGACACGCAGGTCTAATTTAATAAATTCTAAATTTATTACAACAATTTCCAAAATTGCCCTCACCCATCTAATATCCATTTGATATACATTATTCATACATACATCCAAGTATTCACACAAAGCATGTTATCAATCAATCTAATCCAATTGATTAATCTTATATTAGTGACCATCCAATGTTCAAAAAACGATTTGATTTGCGCGAGTCCAACTCGTTTAATAATAAATACTAAAAGTAAGTATTCTTGAATTATATCGAACTACAATTTTAAATCCAATTTAATTTGTATTCAATACTAATTCTTATTTAATTCTAAATTAAATAATTACACTTTTAATGTGCCTTTACGTCTTAGATTCTAAATCTAATCTTAATGGGTCTCAAAGGCCCAATTAACATTCAATGTCAATTTAATTAAAGTCCAATGGGCTTTTAATTAATTCATAAGGCATGGACTTTGGCAACCAAAACCCAATAAAAAATCACCCTTTACCATAAAATTAATTTTGGCCCATTAGACCCAATTAATTATTTAAAGGCCCATTTATTATATTTGGACTTAATGGTATGGTTTTAGGCCCAATTTTGATCCAATCCAATTGTCCTAAACCAACTTGGCCCAACCAAGCCCATTAGGCCCAAATGCAACAATTTTAGCCCAATTCCAAATTTAAGCCCAATTAATTAAATTCCAAAATTCCAAATATCACAATTTATTTAATTAAATTGTATACCAATAATTAATTATTTAAATTAACATTTCCAGAACACCAATTTAATTTATTAATCATGCTTAATCTTTTTCAAAACAAGTCCAACATTATTGAAGCAAAATCAAACTCCAACATGCTTCCAAGGCTCACGTAAATCATGGGATTTATTCATCAATTTTGATTTCAATCCAATTAAATCACAAATCAATATATCCATGCATTTAAACACATCCAATAGTCTAAAAAAATCAAAATCACCATGAGCTACAAAGGGTTCTCATATTCGGCCAAGCATATGGAATTTGGGGAAAATTTATCCAATTCATTTTCTCAATTCCTAAGATGCACAAATCTAATTTAACATCATCCAAGCTCAACCAAACCATCAATTTGAAAAAATCATGCTCAAATCACAAAAATCCCAAATTCAAGTTTATGAACCCTAAAATATTTCATGCTTAAAATTTTCTCTGATACCATTGTTGGGTTCTCCTAAAACATGCCAAGGATCAAATTAAGCATAAAATTATGTGAATTAACAAAGTAAGTTGCGGAAAAAATACTCACTTTGATCGGCTATAGGATGTAGAGATAATAAAAATTTTCCAACCTTTGTGTACTGCTCCAAGCTCTCTTTGATTGTATGTTTAGCTCCAAGCTTTGTTGTTTTGAATTCCAAACTCAAGGGATGTTTCCCTATCACCTCTATAGACTCCTTCAAGTGCTAGCTTAGGAAGAAATTGCAACAAAATCTTCCCTTGGTGTTCTTGTAGTTCTCGGCAATTGAGAGAAAAATGAGAGGGAGAGTCACGGTTTTTTTTGTGTAGAATGAGAGAGTGAAGTGAGTTTCCAATTTTGTTTAATGTATTATTGATTTCAAAAATCAAATCCATTTACAAAAAGTAAGGTTAGTAAAATGTCCATCAAGTCAAACTTATGTAAGTAACAAGTTACCAACTAATATGTTCACTTACTTCCATCACTTTAAAGCAAATAAAGTGACTAGTGATGTGACTTGATGTGGGCCCCACTTCGATTCAAAATCAGAGTGGGCCCGCAAACACATTCCGGGCTCTGGTTCGTTAATTCCGAATTAACGAATTTTCTGTTGCGACTTAATTAAATCAAATTTAATTAAACAATTATGCCTTGCAAAATTACTATTAAAGTCGCTCGCGAATTAATTCTAAATTAATTCGTTCGCCCGAATTAAAATCTAATTTTAATTCAGTTATGAAATCTAATTCATTTATTATATTGAATATATTATTTAATCGATTAATTCCAAATTAATCATTCTCTCTCTTCTATTCGAATTTTATCCCATATAAATTCTTTCCGCAATTAATCCTAGACTAATTTTCTCTCTGTCATAATTAATCCAAGATTAATTCTGTTCGAGTCATACGTCATCGGTGAATCTTCGGGAAGCGACCCATGAGATCCCTGGATATGTTGGTAGTAAATCTGGTTGTTGGACTATCTGAACGCTTGCATGCCTGGTACCACATTCCTATCGATTTATATGACATGGTTGGCTTCTAGCAAAGGGCCGTGCCTACCCAATTGTCCAGAAATATTCTTTAAGGAATATATATAATCTATACAGAGTAGAGTAGTATACATAGTATTGCGTATTGCGATCCAGTATCAATATCACATGTTAGGCCTAGGGCTGGAATTATGTCTGCCCCGTATGAAGCATATATCGGATCTCTGGTAACTAGTCTCTATAATCGGATAATCATGACCTAGTCATATTATCCCGATGACTGCAGTACATAAGAGTACAAGTTCCGTATCCTACGTGATCATCATCTCCATATGACTGAAGTGATACTTCCATCTTGACATCACACCCAATACACTACGATTCTCAGTATACCCAGAAGAGGTGTACACAGAACCTGTTAAAGCCCCGGACGACCAAAAATAAAGTATACTGATTGTCACAAGTATTAGCGACGTAAGTCTCAAGTTAAGACCAAATACACCTACCCTGATTCGGATTCCCATAGACATATAGTCATACTACCAATGATATTCCGAGGGGTCTATCCAGAGAGAAGCTGTTTCCATACCATCGGTAAACAGAACCTCCTATTACACTTGCATAAGTATCCAATACCCAAATATATGAGAACTATGTTGTTACGCTTCCATAACACGCACAAGTGTAATATTAGTCTATTCCGCATTATCGATGTACAGTCTCGATAATACTACGACTATGGATATTTAATGATTCAACCTTAGGGTATTAATATTATCTCATATCTTATTAATCCGGTACTAATAAAATGGACTTTTATCATTTATATATCATGGTAATTCAATTACAAATGATAAAAGAGCAATTTCCTTTGTCACATAGTTAATTTGTACAACAACACAATATTTTGTACAAATAGTGATGCTATGGGTCATAATTGTCCAATATTGTCTGCATACTAAACCTTGACAGAACCTTCAAAGGGCACACAATGATAGATGAGCCATCATCCACCATCACACAAGATGTCTTCTTGCCTCTTACTTCCGCTTTTATTAATAACAGCTTGTTGTGACTCCTCCCCTCCATGGGAGTTCTTTTTCAGAAAATGTTATCATCTACCTACCCTCTTTCTGTACCAACCCTATGAACATTGTCGGGTTTGCATCTTCAGATACCATTATCTTGCTTAGAGCTTCTACCATGCCAAGCATGTGCTCTTGAGGGGCGCATAATAACACCCATATGCTCACCTATGCCCATGTCTTCTTCAATTGACGCAACACAGTATTCCCATCGGTGTTACCCGTATTCTTCGTCACCTCTCGGCCGTCTATTAGCACTTTTTTGCCTTTCTCCATTACATCACTATAAAAATGTCCGCTGTGAGTCATCCCCTTTACCTCCTCTTTGTCACTGCTCGAGAAGTTTTCCCAAAAGTCTCTCCATTACTCTGTTTCATCTTCACTGCTGCTATCTTATATCCCCCTGCAAGAAGCTTGGCGGTTGACAGTTTGGAGGACAAATCTTTCGAGCAGGCCAGAGTTGATCATGTACGTGGGTGGTGTTCTTGTAGTTCTCGGCAATTGAGAGAAAAATGAGAGGGACAGTCACGGTTTTTTTGTGTAGAATTAGAGAGTGAAGTGAGTTTCCAATTTTGTTTAATCTATTATGATTTCAAAAATCAAATCCATTTACAAAAAGTAAAGTTAGTAAAATGTCCATCAAGTCAAACTTATGTAAGTAACAAGTTACCAACTAATATGCTCACTTACTTCCATCACCTTAAAGCAATAAAGTGACTAGTGATGTGACTTGATGTGGGCCCCACTTCGATTCAAAATCCGAGTGGGCCCGCAAACACATTCCGGGCTCTGGTTCGTTAATTCCGAATTAAAGAATTTTCCGTTGCGACTTAATTAAATCAAATGTAATTAAATAATTATTCCTTGCAAAATTACTATTAAAGTCGCTCGCGAATTAATTCTAAATTAATTCGTTCACCCGAATTAAAATCTAATTTTAATTTCGTTATGAAATCTAATTTCATTTATTATATCGAATATATTATTTAATCGATTAATTCCAAATTAATCGTTCTCTCTCTTCTATTCGAATTTTATCCCAGATAAATTTTTTCCACAATTAATCCTAGAATAATTTTCTCTCTCTAATAATTAATCCTAGATTAATTCTGTTTGAGTCATACGTCATCTGTGAATCTACGGGAAGCGACCCATGAGATCCCTGGATATGTTGGCAGTAAATCCGGTTGTTGGACTATCCAAACACTTGCATACCTGGTACCATATTCCTATCGATTTATAAGACATGGTTGGCTTCTAGCAAAGCGTCGTGCCTACCCAATTGTCCTGAAATATACTTTAAGGCATATATATAATCTATAACAGAAGTAGTATACATAGTATTGCGTATTGCGATCCAGTATCAATATCACATGTTAGGCCTAGGGCTGGAATTATGTCTGCCCCGTACGAATCATATATCGGATCTCTGGTAACTAGTCTCTATAATCGAATAATCATGACCTAGTCATATTATCTTGATGACTGCAGTTAATAAGAGTACCAGTTCCGTATCCTACGTGATCATCATCTCCATATGACTGAAGTGATACTTCCATCTTGACAACACACCCAATACACTACGATTCTCAGTATACCCAGAAGAGGTGAACACAAAACCTGTTAAAGCCCTGGATGACCAAAACCAAAGTATACTGATTGTCGCAAGTATTAGCGATGTAAGTCTAAGGTTAAGACCAAATACACCTACCCTGATTCAGATTCCCATAGACAGATAGTCATACTACCAACGGGATTCCGAGGGGTCTATCCAGAGCAAAACTGTTTCCGTACCATCGGTAAACAGAACCTCCTATTACACTTGCATGAGTATCCAATACCCAAATATATGAGAACTATGTCGTTACGCTTCCATAAAACGCACAAGTGTAATACTAGTATATTCTGCATTATCGATGTACATTCTCGATAATACTACGACTATGGATATTTATTGATTCAACCTTATTGGATTAATATTATCTCATATCTTATTAATCCAGTACTAATCATATGGACTTTTATCATTTATATATCGTGGTAATCCAATTACAAATGATAAAAGAGCAATTTCCTTTGTCACATAGTTAATTTGTACAACAACACCATGTTTTGTACAAATAGTGATGCTATGGGTCATAATTGTCCAATATTGTCCGCATACCCAACCTTGACAGAACCTTCAAAGGGCACACATTGATAGATGAGCCATCATCCACCATCACACAAGATGTCTTCTTGCCTCTTACTTCCGCTTTTATTAATAGCGGCTTGTTGTGACTCCTCCCCTCCACGGGAGTTCTTCTTCAGAAAATGTTATCATCTACCAACCCTCTTTCTGTATGAACCTTATGAACATTGTCGGGTCTGCATCTTCAGATACCATTATCTTGCTTAGAGCTTCTACCATGGCAAGCCTGTGCTCTTGAGAGGCGCATAATAACACCCATATGCTCACCTATGCCCATGTCTTCTTCAATTGACGCAACACAGTATCCCCCTCGGTGTTATATGTATTCTTCGTCTCCTTTCGGCCTTCTATTAGCACTTTTTTGCCTTTCTCCATTACATCACTATAAAAATATCCACTGCGAGTCATCCATTTACCTCATCTTCGTCATTGCTCGAGAAGTTTTCCCAAAAGTCTCTCCCCTACTCTGTTTCATCTTCACTGCTGCTATCCTATATCCCCCGGCAAAAAGCTTCGTGGTTGAGAGTTTGGAGGACAAATCTTTCAGGCAGGCCAGAGTTGATCATGTAGGTGGGTGGTGGAACGGAGTGGTAGTTGGGTAAATGGTTTCCGTGTATGTTGGGTTGGTATTTTTCCGGGTCGGACATTTTATAGGTGTCAATGATGTATTAGATCTCATGCCTAAAGCGGGTGTAGTTGTCAGTTTCGTGGCCTTTTTACTGCCGGTAGTGACAATATAGGTTTAGGTCGAGGTGGTATGGCACAGAGTTTGGAAGTGGTCTAGGTTCTAAGGGTTTTAGGAGTCATTGCCTCTTCAGCTTTTCAAACACATTTGACAAAAGGTCTACCAAAATTGGAGAATCGCCTGTTTCTTATGGTGGCGACCTCAGCAAAAGCGAGCTTGGTCCCTGAAGGCCCCACAATGGTCTTTCTATTCTGGCTCTAAAACTTTCTATTCTCAGCTTCCTCTTCCTCGATATCCATGACAGTTTCTCTTAACTATAGAAAGTCGCTAATCATGGAGGTCATCTTACTCAGATTGTTAAAAAAGGATGGTTTGGTGCCCTTAATAATCATCTTAATCTGGTCCTTCTCCGAGGGCCGTGTCTGCATCTTCAAGAGCTGGCTTCTCTAGCGATCCATAAAATCCTTGAAGGTCTCTCATAGCTTTTGTTTAGTGTTTTCTAGGTCTCGAAGGGACAAGTCTATCTCCATGCCCGTGACATATTAGTTCAAAAAGGCCTCCGCTAATTTCCTCCAGTCATCCCTGACCGTTCTCTCCAGGCCATGATACCATACTACGTGTGCCCTTTCCAGTGACATCCCGGACATCTTCTACACCTGGCACTTCGATAAACCCACTGAAGTCATCACTGAAACATATTGTCAGACATCTTAAAATGGGGAAGCAGCTGTTCTTCGAAAGTCATCGCATCATACTCTAATAGATCTTCATGTTTTCCCTTCATCTTATGGGTAACTGACTCTACTTGTTCTATGAGTTTTTGTAACTCTACTTGAGGCCTGACTATGCTTCCCGCGGTATACTCAGCCATTTCATCATCAAAAATAGGTATTTTTTTGCTCACCCAATTCGGGGACTTCTCACACCTTCCATTCTCGTTGTTTTTTGTTCCCACTGTGCGGGGTACTGTCAAATTGGCCACATCATTGGTCAAAGCTTGTAGTTGCTCGGTAATTTTGGTGATGTTGGACTCCAATTGATCCATACGGGAACCTTCGGTGCCTGACGCATCCATGCTTGCTAACCTCTTCTTAAAAAGTCTTCCTTATTCTCTAACCCAATGGATATCTATGATGGCTTTAAAGATAATGGGTCAGCATGATGCGTGTATGCATGCGATGCATGAGATGCATGAGGTGCATGTGGTTATCAAAACATCATATACCCTTCCGACCTTATTCCTCCCACACATGTGGTAAGTTCATTTCTGCCCTAGGTATGACTCATTTTATGCACCAATATATGGTACACAAAGATCGTTCTCTCCTACGCTACACGGGTGAACCTTGGCTACCTTAATCCCTCTTCATCAGTAAAATACAAAGATCTCCCATTTACAAGATTGACTAAGCCTATTATAGGGATCATGCCATTGCCTAGAAATGACGAATTGGGCCATCGGTAATCACGGTTGTGGCGGAGACGGACTTAGAGATATCCAAAAGTATACAAATATACCATAACAAGGCGTACCATTCCTGAATGAAAGACAGTGCGAATATCTGACTCATGCATCTTGTTAGGGATATGCCCTATACCCAACTTGTGGATGGGCTATATGTACATGTATTTGTAATATTTTTATTAATTAATAAAATGGAAATCTTTATTATACGTGTCTTACATTACGTAAATGAATCATCAACACTGTAATAAAGCCCTTGGAGTAATAAGACGATGGCTTCCATGCCTTATGAGAATCATTACTCTTAAATGTTCCTAGTCATAGTTTTGTGAATAATCTGTGCGTTCACAAAGCGGAGAGACTAGCATGATGATATGATCTGCCCTTAAGTGGGGTAGCCAATCTCATAGGCTACTAGCAGAGATCCGTCCGCTTGGTGTATCACCTGGATTCATGAGTTGCTCGTGTCCATCGAACTGACCACCGAAAGTTTTCATATGGAGTGTTTATCCCATGTGTCTGTGAGAACTTTCATGTATCGATTATATGACTAGTCCTTTGACTTGAGGTCTTTACAATCTTATGTGTCGATCAAATAACTTGACATTCTCCTTCCCCAGTTCAAAAGATCCGATCATAAGGGTAAAATTGGGTCATTTATTGAAACACATGAATTTTGTAATGATACAACAGATAATCGCCACTCTCTCAGATAATATGTTCTTATAAGAGTAGTATTCCAGTTCACATGATGATATGTGTGATCAGTGCATGAGACTGTGGCCACAGCGGAAGAATCATGTGAGATTCTTGGGTTAGCTGTTGGACAGTTATGACCCATAGCGTCACTATTTGTAAAAGACATTGTGTTTTTGTAAAAAATTAACTATGTAGTAATGAAATTTCCTTTTACCATTTTGTAAATGGTAAAAGTCCATATGATTAGTTCCGGATTGAGATTATATGAGACAGTATCAATCCATAAAGGTTTAATCATTAAATATCCCAAGTCGTAGTATTATCGAGATTGGACATCGATAATGGGAATAGACTAGTATTGCACTTGTGCGCGTTGTGAGGGCATAACGTCATAGTTCTCATATATTTAAGTATAGGATACTTATGCAAGTGCGATAGGAGGTTGTGTTTTACCGATGGTACGGAAACATCTTTGCTTTGGATAGACCCCGCGGAATCCCATTGGTAGTATGTATATGTGTCTATGGGAGTCCGCTTCAGGGTAGGTATATTCGGTCTTAACCTGAGACTTGCATCGCTAGTACTTGCGACAATCGGTAAACTTTGGTTTTGGTCATCCAGGGCTTTAACAGGTTTTGTGTACGTCTCTTCTAGGTTTATTGAGAATCGTAGTGTATTGGATGTGATGTCAAGACAGAAGTATCACTTCAGACATATGGAGATGATGATCACGCGGGGATTCAGAACTGGTTCTCTATTGTGTTGCATCCATCGGGATAATATGACAAGGTCATGATTATCCGATTCAAAGAGACTAGTTGCTTGATATCCGATATGTACTTCGTACAGGGCAGACACTATTCCAGCCACATGCCTTGCACGTGACATCCGATACTGGATTGCAATACATAATACTACGGTATACTACGCCTGATAAAGATCGTATATTCTAGTAAGAATATTTCTGGAGAATTGGGTAGGCATGGCGCTTTGCTAGAAGCCAACCTTGTCTCGTAAATCGGTAAAAACGTAGTACGAGGTACATACATGTTCGGATAGTCCGACAACCGTATTTACTGCCAACATATCCAGGGATCTCTTGGGTCGCTTCCTGAAGATTCACCGATGACGTATCATTCGAGCTTAATTAATCTGGGATTAATTGCGGAGAGACTTTATCTTGGATAAAGTACTATTTGAAGAGAGAGAAAGATTAATTTGGAATTAATCATTAAAATAATATATTTGATATATTATTCGGAATTAGATTTCGACGCGGAATTAAAATTAGATTTTAATTCGGGCAAACGAGTTAATTTAGAATTAATTCGTTAGCAATGTGAATAGTAATTTTGCTAGGCATAATTATTTAATTAAATTCGATTTAAATTACGTCGCGACGGAAGGTTGTTAATTCAGAATTAGCAAACCGAGCCCGGGAGGGGAGTGTTTGCGGGCCCACTCGCATTCAGAATCGAGTGGAGCCCACATGTCACATCAACCATCACATCACTAGTCAACTAATTCACTTTAGGTTGATTTGTTTAGGTGAGTTGGTGATTGTGTGTGTTACACTCCAAAATCAAAGCATTGAAAGCTTGTGTGACTATTACCTAATACAACTTTTGGTATATGGTTTATAATTGTTTTTGAAACAAAGAAACACAATCTTCATCTCTCATCCATGACCGAAACCAGTGAAAAAAAATACTATCCCCATTTTGCTTCTTCTTGACTGAAAATTGAGAGAAGAAAGTGCATAATTTTTGTGACAAAAATTCTCCTTGAGCTAGTACTCTTCAAGGGATCATACAAGGTGATTAGGGAAACCTATTCAAGAGCTTGGAAAGACAAAACAAAGCTTGGAGCATTGTGGACTGCCTTGGCCGAATCTTGGACTGCTTGGAGATGAAAAATTTTGTTTTTTGACGCATCCAAAAC
This sequence comes from Zanthoxylum bungeanum, assembly GCA_019454045.1. Lineage (NCBI taxonomy): Eukaryota > Viridiplantae > Streptophyta > Magnoliopsida > Sapindales > Rutaceae > Zanthoxylum > Zanthoxylum bungeanum. The sequence goes on from SKCR01030841.1 coordinate 69,629, forward strand.
CGATCGATGTAATTGTGTTTCTGCCACTCTTCTTCGTTATTCATTCGCATGTCTTTGTTCATTATGATCTTGGGACTAATCATAGAAACCAACAATGGTATCATTGAGCCTAAAATGAGCATGAAATATATTAGGGTAAAATTTGGGGAAAATCCATGTGAGCATGATTTGATTAATTTGAATGGTTGAGTATGTTTGTATGTTGATGAAATGAGATGTGATTGGATCAATTTCAACAAATTGTGATTGGATCAAAATTTGCCCCACCTTATTGCTTGGCCGAATATGATTACTACCCTAGGTTCTTTGTATTTTTTGTTTTGATGATCATTGGATGATTAGAAAATTTTCCCTACCTTATGACTTTGCTTCGACATCTCAGACACTGAGGGCTGGGCCCAAGGCGACTGGAGTTGTGAAGAAAAAGAAGCATAAAAGAAAGGGCAAGACCAAATCGTCAAAGGCTTCTGGGAAGCCTAAGGACAAATCTCAGGATGTTTGCCTCAGTGCGGCAAGCGGGGTCACTTGAAACGTGACTGCCGCGAGTACAAGGTGCTCCAGAAGGAGATAAAAGCGGGCAAGGCACCGGCTTCAGGTATGTTTGTTATTGAAATAAACATGACTACTTCTAGTTTTAAAAATTGGATTTTTGATTCTGGTTGTGGTACTCATATATGTACTGATGTGCAGGATCTGCGAATTAGCAGGAGACTGGCCTCGGGGGAGATTGATCTACGCGTCGGAAATAGGGCACCAGTCACCGTTTTGGCCGTTGGCACTTTTGTTTTAGAACGGCCATCGGGGCATGTACTTGAACTTAATGACTGTTATTATGTACCTAGTTTGCCTAGGAATATTATTTTTGTATCTATGTTAACCCAATGTGGGTATACTTTTGTATTTCGGAACACTGGGTATTACTTATATAAAAATGATGTAGAAATTTGCACTACTGTTGCAAATAATGGTCTTTATATTTTGAATATAAATCTATCTCAAACATATAATATAACAAACCAAAAGGCTCAAAAGAGTAACAATATGAAACTTATTATGTGGCACTGTCGTCTAGGAAACATAAACAAGACTCACATATCCACACTTTTGAAGAGTGGGTACTTGGACGGTTTGATCCAAATTCATATGACGTCGCGAATCTTGCTTATTAGGCAAAATGCCTAAATCACTTTTAGCGGTAAAGGTGAATGCGCCACTAAACTGTTAGCCCTCGTTCATAGTGACGTATGTGGGCCCATGTCTAGCCAGGCTAGAGGTGGATATGAATACTTCGTAACCTTTACGAATGATGCATCACGTTATGGTTATGTGTATCTTATGAGACAGAAGTCGGAAACTTATGAGAAATTCAAAGAGTTTCGACACGAAGTTAAAAAACAGACTGGCAAGAGTATAAACACATTACGGTCGGACCATGGTGGCGAATACCTGAGCAATGAGTTTCTAGATTACTTGAAAGAATATGGTATTCTTTCATAGTGGACTCCTCCTGGAACACCGCAATTAAACGGTGTGTCCGAACGGAGAAACCGAACTTTGTTGGACATGGTTAGGTCTATGATGAGTCGCACTGAGCTATCTGTTTCCTTATGGGGATATGCATTAAACAGTGCAATTCTTATTTTGAATAAGGTTCCGTCAAAGTCTGTACAACAGACACCATATGAGATATGGACAGGAAGAAACCAGGTTTCTCATTCCTGAAGATTTGGGGATGCTGGGCATACGTCAAACGTTTGGAAGGTACCAAACTTGAGCCTAAATCGGATAAATGCCTATTCGTAGGATATCCAGGGAAACCAAAGGATATTACTTCTATCACCTACGAGAGAACAAAGTATTTGTTGCTCTACATGCAGTTTTCCTTGAGAAGGAATTCCTAAATGCAGTGGTTAGTGGGAGGAAAGTAGAACTCGATGAAAATCGGAGTGATACTGTTCTTGGCATAGAATCCTCAACGGAACAAGAACAGTCCATCCGGGATGAGACTGTACCACAATCTTCTATTACACAAGGACCGCGTAGGTCAGAGAGAGTCAGGAAACAACCTGAGAGGTATGGGTTTCTGATCTCACCTCATGTAGATATTAATCTCATTGAGGATAACGAACCGGCTACGTATGAGGAAGCGATACAAGATATCGATTCCGCTTTATGGCAAGAAGCCATGAAGTCCGAAATGGATTCCATGTACACCAACCAAGTTTGGACACTGGTTGATGCACCAGAAGGCTTAAAGCCTATTGGATGCAAATGGGTCTTCAAGAAGAAGACTGACATGGATGGCAACGTACAAACGTACAAAGTTAGGCCTGTTGCGAAGGGTTATCGTCAACGACATGGTGTCGATTATGAAAAAACTTTCTCACCCGTTGCCATGAGTAAATCCATTCGGATAATGCTTGCTATTACTGCATATTTCGATTACGAGATATGGCAGATGGACGTTAAAATCGCTTTCCTTAATCGAAACCTTTCGGAGGATGTTTTTATGCAACAGCCTGACGGGTTTATCGTGCCTAGACTTGCAAACAAGGTTTGTAAGTTAAATTGGTCCATTTATGGGCTGAAGCAAGCATCGCGGTCATGGAACCAACGTTTTCATGAGATCATAAAAGAATATGATTTCATTCAAAACGAAGATGATCCTTGTGTATACAAGAAGGTTAGTGGGAGAGCAATGACTTTTATTGTCCTTTATGTTGACGATGTATTGCTTATAGGCAATGACATTCCCATGCTAACGTCGGTGAAAGCTTGGCTTTCATTGAAATTCTCCATGAAAGATCTGGGAGAAGCAGCCTTTATTATGGGAATAAAGATCTATCGGGATAGATCTAGAAAGCTGATTGGACTCTCCCAGAGCACGTACATTGACAAAGTGTTGAAGAGATTCAACATGGATCAGTCCAAGAGAGGACTGTTTCCAATGTCATATGGCGTCTATCTATCTAAGGACATGTGTCCTAAAACTCAAGATGAGAGAGACAAATCGGCAGTCGGATCGATCATGTATGCCATGATATGTACGCGACCTGATGTCTCCTATACTTTGAGAATGTGTAGTTGCTATCAGGTCGATCCAGGTGAAGGTCACTCGATGGCGGTTAAGAACATCCTTAAGTATCTTAGACGAACTAAGGATGCTTTCTTAATCTATGGAGATGGAGAAGTTGAGGTAACTGGGTATACCGAAGCAAGTTTCCAGACCGACAAAGACGACTGCAAGTCGCAATCCGGGTACATATTTTGTTTGAATAACGGAGCAGTGAGCTGGAAATCTTCCAAGTAATAGACTGTTGCCGATTCAACAACAGAAGCGGAGTACATTGCTGCAGCTGAAGCAGCAAAGGAAGCAGTTTGGATCCGAAAATTCCTAACTGGATTAGGAGTAGTTCCGTTAGCAGCTGAGCCCATTCCATTGTATTGTGACAATAACGGAGCTATAGCACAGGCTAAGGAACCGCAGTCTCATCAACGATCCAAGCATGTTCTTCGACGTTTCCATCTGATTCGTGAGATTATACATCGTGGCGATGTGAAGGTCGAGAAGGTCGCATCAGATGACAACATGGCAGATCCACTGACGAAAGCTATTCCTCAGCAAAATTTTGAGTGACATGTACATAGTTCAGGTATTAGATGCTTGAGTGACTGGCTATAGGCCAAGTGGGAGATTGTTGGACAGTTATGACCCATAGCTTCACTATTTGTAAAAGACATTGTGTTTTTGTACAAAAAGTAACTATGTAGTAATGAAATTACCTTTTACCGTTTTGTAATTTATTTACTTTCATATATATAAATGGTAAAAGTCCATTTGATTAGTTCCAGATTGAGATGATATGAGACAGTATCAATCCATAAAGGTTTAATCATTAAATATCCCTAGTCGTAGTATTATCGAGATTGGACATCGATAATGCGGAATAGACTAGTATTGCACTTGTGCGCGTTGTGAGGGCATAACGGCACAGTTCTAATATATTTAAGTATAAGATACTTATGCAAGTGCGATAGGAGGTTGTGTTTTACCGATGGTACGGAAAACAGCTTCGCTCTGGATAGACCCCGCGGAATCCCATTGGTAGTATGTATATGTGTCTATGGTAGTCCGCTTCAGGGTAGGTGTATTCGGTCTTAACCTGAGACTTGCATCGCTAGTACTTGCGACAATCGGTAAAATTTGGTTTGGTCGTCCAGGGCTTTAACAGGTTCTGTGTACGCCACTTCTGGGTTTATTGAGAATCGTAATGTATTAGATGTGATGTCAAGACGGAAGTATCACTTCAGATATATGGAGATGATGATCACGTAGGGATTCAGAACTGGTTCTCTATTGTGTTGCAACCATCAGGATAGTAGACAAGGTCATGATTATCCGATTCAAAGAGACTAGTTGCTTGATATCCGATATGTGCTTCGTATGGGGCAGACACCATTCCAGCCTCAAGCCTTGCACGTGAAATCCGATACTGGATCGCAATACACAATACTACGGTATACTACGCCTGATAAAGATCGTATATTCTAGTAAGAATATTTCTGGAGAATTGGGTAGGCATGGCGCTTTGCTAGAAGCCAATCTTGTCTCGTAAATCGGTAAAAACATAGTACGAGATACGTACGTGTTCGGATTGTCCGACGACCGTATTTACTGCCATTATATCCAGGGATCTCTTGGGTCGCTTCCCGAAGATTCACCGATGACGTATGATTCGAGCTTAATTAATCTGGGATTAATTGCGGAGAGACTTTATCTTGGATAAAATACTATTTGAAGAGAGAGAAAGATTAATTTGGAATTAATCATTAAAATAATATATTCGATATATTATTCAGAATTAGATTTCGACGCGGAATTAAAATTAGATTTTAATTCGGGCAAACGAGTTAATTTAGAATTAATTCGTTAGCGATGTGAATAGTAATTTTACTATGCATAATTATTTAATTAAATTCGATTTAAATTACGTCGCGACGAAAGTTCGTTAATTCAGAATTAGCGAAAGTTCGTTAATTCATAGTCTTTGCGGGCTCACTCGCATTCGGAATTGAGTGGGGTCCACATGTCACATCAACCATCACATCACTAGTCAACTAATTCACTTAGGTTGATGTGTTTAGGTGAGTTGGTGATTGTGTGTGTTACACTCCAAAATCAAAGCATTGAAAGCTTGTGTGACTATTACCTAATACAACTTTTGGTATATGGTTTCTAATTGTTTTTGAAACAAAGACACACAATCTTCATCTCTCATCCATGACCGAAACCAGTGAAGAAAATTACTCTCCCCATTTTGCTTCTTCTTGACCGAAAATTAAGAGAAGAAAGTGCAGAATTTTTGTGGCAAAAATTCTCCTTGAGCTAGCACTCTTCAAGGGATCATACAAGGTGATTAGGGAAACCTATTCAAGAGATTGGAAAGACAAAACAAAGCTTGGAGCATTGTGGACTGCCTTGGCTGAATCTTGGACTGCTTGGAGAGGACAAATTTTGTTGTTTGACGCATCCAAAACCGATCGATGTAAGTGTATTTCTGCCACTCTTCTTCGTTATTCATTCGCATTTCTTTGTTCATTATGATCTTGGGACTAATCATAGAAACCAACATTAGCACGATTCATGACAGTATCAACATCATACCTTTGACCATATGGGTAGACATTTTCCGTACCCTAGGTCAATAGGTGGGGATATAGTGAGGCGAGGGACCGTATCATATGTAAATCGTATACAAAATGGGTATATATATCTTTCCTTCTCATTTGGGGGCCTTGGCATGTTGCTAGATGTCAACCTTGGCCATTGAAATCCAACGAACATCTGATCGAAGGATAATTTATATTCGATTAAATTATCACGATTCATTCATGTCCAACTTGAGGGGAACCCAAAAGGTCACACACAACAAAGTTGAAATCAATGGTTAACAGTGCACAGTACAAATATAACAGTATATATGATTGATGTAAGAATTATTCAAATGGTTCAATGTGTTTAATTATTGAACAGATCATTTATGAGGTTCCATAGTGGCTTAGGGATTGGTGAATGACGATAAGGGCACTTTGGAAATTGAAATTAAAAATAAAAAAATTACTATTCACGTGAATAGTAATGTGAATAATAAAAAAATATATATTTTTATTTGTTTTGAATTCCAATTCGGCCCAAACTCTTATTAGGGTTTTAGAATCTCATTAAACCACTAAATTAAAATCCAATGGCTAAGATTAAATTAGCTTTTACACCACATCGGATTCTTAATTAATTTTGTTGTTTTTGGAGCACTATATAAACCCAAAGAATTCTTCACAATTTTTTTACACCGAAACCTTTCATATATTGGGTTTATGTAAGTGAGCAACTCTAAAGTTTAAGAGTAAGCCACTGATTTTGAGGATCCTTAAGTCTAATTGACTAGATGAACCTCCAGTTAAAAGTTTTGAGGTATTTGCCTAGGCTAGCACCAAGGACAAAATACCCGTGCACTTAAGTCGTAGTCTTGCCTTTGAGTTTTGGCTTTGGTGTGTAAATATTTGGAGGCCACACACTTGGGTGGCTCTTTGGAATGTGGAAGAGGTGCTGAGTTCAAGAAAAGCTTGTAGATTGGAGGGAGGACTGGAGGAGTCTACGGTTCAAGTAAGTCTTTTTCTTTCTTTATTTTATTTAGAGTTCTTATGATAGTTAGCTTGTTTAGGTTTATGTTTTTTGCATGTTTTATGAGTTTTATGCTTAGAATATACAGTAACATGCCTAGGCTTGTAGAGTAATAAAAAATAAATGGGTCTTGGGCAAAGGGGAAAACGGCATAATAATTTTAATTTTCCGCTACGCACTCGCGGTCACTTCCCAACAGTGGTATCAGCGCGCCGTTTTTGTTTTGATTAGGTCTCTCTCATTTGAACTCGAAATTGGGTGTGTAAAAGCTTGTTGGAAAGCTAACACCCTAAACTTAATTTTAGGTACAATTTTTACATGATTTGGTTAAGATTTGAATTGTGACATTGCATTTAAAGTTCACGCGTCTGTAGAAAAACGTGAATAGTAAATTTATTTGAATAAAATAAAATGCAATATCATAATTAAATATTAATCAAAGTTATTTAATGCCTAAAATAATTCCAACATATTAAAACTCATATGCTTGATGATTCTATGTATGATTAGAATTGGCAGGATTATTTTAGGGTGCAAGCATCTAGAGACTTTCTAAGAAATAGAGAGTGTATTGCTTATCCCTTAGCTAAGAAATTATTCCGTGATGAACTTAGAGATTTATTACCTTTAAGGCTAATAAATATAAATAATTTGTTTATAATAAAAGACATTTTAAAAGATACAAGCGGGTTGGGACCATGGGGTGAATAAAACTTTCCAAACTAAAGTTAATTTAACCAAAGGTATTACTAGAGTTAGATAATGATTTTGTGTCTTCCTTCACTCACTACATTTTTATAGCAAAAAAGGAAAATTTGTGAAGACATCTAGATAATCATTTACTCAAAGCTTACCTTAAAGCATATTTAAAGTGCTGGACTAATTTGGAGGATTAATTGTTTATTCCTGTCACCAAGGCAATAGGAGCCTATGAGGTAAGGTATTTAAGAGAGTTCGCTCCATCCTCCATCTGGGGAATTTTCAATGGAGGAATCTATTTGACAGTTATTCACTTAAACTTGTTAAAATCTTCAATAATAATTTATGTCTAAAATTATGCCTCCCGTTGTAAACTATAGACCCAAATGGCTTAAACCGTATTGGCATGACTAGGCTTTACCAGACTGACCAATACCAATTTGTCCCTAAATCGTACTATTGATAATGGTTTGACTTTTCTGAGTCATAAGACGCATCGACCCTTAGGCGTGGTCTTATAACTTAGTGGCAAAGATTGGGTGTCCACAAGGACTAGCATAAGCTATGGCATGTTTGATTGCCCAACCCAATGATAAAGGAATTGTGATTTATATCATAAATTGTTTGGGAACCTACCTAATTATCGTATTTTATAACAACCAGCCCTAGTCGGAGTTATGAAATGATGACAATGGGCTCCTTGCCCACAAGAAATCCATCATATTGGGGTTGATGCGATTTGCTTAAAATTTTAAAACAATTGAGTGGGAGAAACTTCATAATATTAAAAGCCCATGTTATTATGAAACATTAATGAAAACATATTCCTAATTTTAACATTTTCTCTTAACAGGTGGGTTAAAATATTTCACAAACATTCAAATGGCAAACAGAGTATCACTTCGTTCCATCCTTGATGAGCATAAGCTCAAATGGGACAACTACAATGACTGGTTTAGAAACCTTAAAATTATATTACGACAAGAAAAGATTTTATATGTTCTTGAAAGACCATTTCCCCCTGAACCCGCATAAGATGCTGACCAGGATACATTTGATGCTTGGAAGAAACATGTCGATGATGATGAGCAAGCAGTTTGCATAATGCTTTGCTCTATGTCGGATGAACTTTAGAAAGCTCACGAAGATATGGATGCTCAAACCATCATCTTTCACTTGAAGGAGTTGTATGCAACTTACGTTCATACCGTGAGATTCCAAGTGTCATGTGCCTTATTCCAAACAAGGTATAAGGAAGGATCTGTTAGTGGACATATGCTTAAGATGATTGGCCACATTGAAAAATTGGCCAACCTCGGGTTCATCATGTTGGACAGTTATGACCCATAGCGTCACTATTTGTACTGATCATGGTGTTGTTGTACAAATTAACTATGTGACATAGGAAATTGCTCTTTTATCATTTGTGATTAGATCACCAAGATGTATAAATGATGAAAGGTCCATATGATTAGTTCTTGGATTGAGATGATATGAGACAGTATCCATCCACGAAGGTTTAATCATTAAATATCCTTAGTCAGATTATTATCGAGATTGGATATCGGTAATGCCTAAAAGACTAGTATTACACTTGTGCGCGTTGTGAGGGTATAACGACATAGTTCTCATATATTTGGGTATATGATACTGATGCAAGTGTAGTATGAGGTTGTGTTTTACCGATGGTACGGAAAACAGCTTCGCTCTGGATAGACCCATCGGAATTCCATTGGTAATATGACTATGTGTCTATGGAAGTCCGAATCAGGGTAGGTGTATTTGGTCTTAACCTGAGACTTGCACCGCTAATACTTGCGACAATCAATATACTTTGGTTTTAGGTCGTCCAGGGCTTTAACAGGTTCTGTGTATGCCTCTGCTGGGTATATTGAGAATCATAGTGTGTTGGGTGTGATGTCGAGATGGAAGTATCACTCCAGTCATAGTGGAGATGATGATCACGTAGGATACGGAACTCGTTCTCTTATATGCTGTAGCTATCGGGATATTATGACTAGGTCATGTTTATCCAATTATAGAGACTAGTTACCAGAGATCCGATATGTGCTTCGTACGGGGCAGACACATTTCCAGCCTTAGGCCTTGCACATGACATCCGATACTGGATCGAGATACGCAATACTACGTATACTACGCCTGATATAGATCACTTATTCCTGTAGGGATATTTATTGAGAATTGGGTAGGCATGGCGCTTTGCTAGAAGCCAACCTTGTCTTGTAAATCGGTAAAAACGTAGTACTAGGTACTTACGTGTTCGGATAGTCCGACGACCGTATTTACTACCAACATATCCGGGGATCTCATGGGTCGCTTCCCGAAGATTCACCGATGACATATGACTCGCACTTTATTAATCTGGGATTAATCATATGAGAGAGAAAATTAATCTGGGATTAATTACGGAGATATTTTATCTGGGATAAAATATTAATTAAAGAGAGATAACGATTAATTTGGAATTAATCGATAAAATAATATATTCGATATATTATACGAAATTGGATTTCGACGTGGAATTAAATTTAGAATTTAATTCGGGCGAACGAGTTAATTTAGAATTAATTCGTTAGCGGCGTGAATAGTAATTTTGCTAGGCATAATTATTTAATTACGTCGCAACGGAAAATTCGTTAATTTGGAATAAGCGAACCCGACCCCGGGAGTGTTTGCAGGTGCACTCGCATTTCGAATTCGAGCGCGGTCCACAAGTCACATCAAGCGTCAAATCACTTGTCACTTTGATTGATGTGACAACTTGTCACTTGATTGAGTGAATAGTGATGGTTGTTGTTGGAAGAGTGTTTGACACTCAAGTTAGACTTTTGAAAGACATTTACCATATTTAATTATTTGGTATTTGACTTTTCTATTTTGTGTATTAGATACACTTTTCTCCAACCACCAACATGACAAATATTCCTCTCTTCTTTCTTCTCTCCTTCACACCCAAGGGGCTAAATTTTCCTCTCCAAAAACTTTCTGGTATCACCGAAAATGAAGAGGAGAAGCAAGGTGATTTTTGCGGCAAAAATTACCGAGTGCTAGCACGCTTTAGAGTCTTGCGTAGGTGATAGGGAAACCCACCCGTGGGCTTGGAATACACATCACAAAGCTTGGAGCTTGAGATCTTCCATGGCCGAATTTGGAGCAATTCTTGGAGACAAAAAAAATTGCACTGCCGAGAGCACCAAGGATGGCAGAAAAAGATTTTTTCTTTGTCGCATCGCTCAACTGCTCAATATAAGTATTTCGTAACTTCTTTGATGTATTCGCAATTTTGTTTCATCGCTTTAATCGATCATCGGGACTTAGAGAAAACCCAACACATCATGGATCATGAGATAGGTCACGATCTAATTCTTCAATACTTACCAAAAGAATTCTCTAACTTTATTATGCAGTTTCATCTGTCTGATAAAGAAGCTACTTTAGTAGAATTGCACAATCTGATAAAGCAAGCAGAGAAGGACTTGAAACTGGAGCTTAAAACCTCCGTCATGCTTACGGGTACGGACCTGAAGCCATGAGGCCCAAAGAAAAATAAGGGCAAGGCCAAGGCTCCAGATCACCTAAATCCAAATTGTAAGGTGGAGAAGAAAAAGAGAAAGGGGAAATGTTTCTTTTGTGGAAAGAATGGTCATTAGAAGAAAGACTGCTGATCCTTGAAAGCCAAGGAAGGTAGGGTAGCCCAAGAGGCCAAGAAGACCAATGCTTCAGGTATGTTGTATATGATTGAACTAAATTCTCAAAACTCTGAACCTTCTACTTGGGTACTTGACACCGGTTGTGGGACTCACTTGTGTAACAATGTACAGGGCCTGAGAAACTGTATGAGACTCCGTCATTGGGAGGTTGAATTACGCATGGGTAATGGAGAAAAATTGGCTGCATTGTGCGTAGGGAATTATTCATTAGTTTTTCCGAATGGTTTAGTTTTATATACCTTCTCTAGTAAACAACATCATTTCAATTTCTTCTTTATGTAATAAAGGCTTTTCATGCCTAATAAGTTGTAATGAATGTTCTATTTATTTCAATGAAATAAAATATGAAGATGGTATTTTGAATAATGGTATCTATGTCTTAGAAACTAACAAAGAATGTTTAACCTCTAATATATACAACGTTAACTCGCATAATCTCAATGAATCACTTCTATGGCACAATCGCTTAGGTCATATCAATGAAACAAGATTAACTAAGCTACATAAGGATGGGTATTTCAAACCCTTCAAATATAAACCTTATGGAACTTGTGAGTCTTGTTTACTTTGTAAAATGACCAAATTACCCTTCAAAGGTAAAGAACAGCATGCAACAGAGACATTAGAACTCATACAATCTGATGTATGTGGACCAATGTCAGTCACGGCTTGAGGTGGATTCTCCTACTTCATTACCTTTATCGATGATCATTCGCGATATGGGTATGTGTACCTTATGCAGTAAAAATCTAAAGCCTTTGAGAAAGGCTGAAGTAGAAAACCAGCTTAATAAAAGTATTAAGTCACTAAGGTCTGACCGAGGTGGTGAATACTTAAGCAACGAATTTCAAGATTACTTGAGAGAGAATGGCATTCTTTCCCAGTGGACTCCTCAGGGAACTCCACAGCATAATGGGATCTCCGAAAGGAGAAATCAGAAATTATTAGATATGGTCCGATCAATGATGCCAGGCACGGATCTACCTCTTTCATTTTGGGGTCTTGCTTTAAAAACTGCAACACTACTACTAAACCAAGTTCCTTCCAAGACTGTTAGTCAAACACCATATGAGTTATGGTATGGGAAACGTCCTAGTCTTAGTTATCTAAGAGTTTGGGGATGTGACACATATGTCAAGCTCACACAAACTAACAAATTGGATGATTGGGCAGTTAAATGTAAGTTTGTAGGATATGCCTTGAAATCAAGAGCATACGTGTTCTACGTCCCCAAATGAACAAAGAACATTTGTCTCACGAAATGCTAAATTTCTAGAGAATGAATTCCTTCTCAAGAAATACAGTGGGAGTAGACTTGACCTCGATGAGGTACGAGAAGAACAAACTAACATAGAACTAAACCACAGGCCCCTTAAAAGTGCAGCAACGGAACAACCACAAGGTTTTGAACTCATAAGGTCTTGTAGGGAAAGACATAAGCCTGAAAGATATGGTTTCCATATTGATGAGGAACATGATCAGGTCATCGATAATGACGATCCCACCAGGTATGATGAAGCAATGCGTGACATTGATTCAGTCAAGTGGCTTAAGGCCATGAAATCTGAAAAAGACTCTATGTATCAGAATCAAGTCTGAGACTTGGTAGATGTTGGATTCTCTAAGGTCCAAGGATCATTATCAAGCAATTAAAATAAGTGAATACAACAAATGAGAATGGCAGAATCATACTCACATCCAACGGATTGGATGCTGTGAAGAACAAAAAAAAATTTCTGCTCCCTCCTTGTGGATTCGGCAGTGGGCAGTTCTTTGTCCCCAAAATTCGGCCATGGATGGGTGAATAAAGCTCCAAGCTTCCTTGTTTAATCATTCCATGCACACAGGTGGGTTTCCCTATCACCTACGGATGACTCCAGAGTGTGCTAGCACCAAGATTTTGCAACAAAATCATTGTTCCTCTTCTTTCACTGCTCACGACAGTGAGTAAACCAGAAGCAAGAACACAGCCCTAGTTGAGCGAGAGAGAAGAAGAAATATGTAAAGAGATATAATGATTTGGTTGGTAAGAAAAATGTATCATATACATCTTTTTTAATTTTTCAAAATCATTTACCATTTTCTATTTCCAAAAGTCAAATGGCATACAGTTTTCCCAACCACTCTATCACTATTCACATCATTCAATCAAGTTGACAGTCACATCACTCAAAGTGACAAGTGATTTGACGGTTGATGTGACTAGCGATTTGACGCTTGATGTGACTTGCGTGCCGTACTCGAATTTGAAATACGAATGCGCTCGCAAACACTCTCGGGCTCGGGGTCGCTAATTCCAAATTAACGAATTTTCCGTTGCGACGTCAATAAATGATTATGCCTAGTGAAATCATTATTCATGTCGCTAAGGAATTAATTCTAAATTAACTCGTTCGCCCGAATTAAAATCTAATTTTAATTTCGCGTCGAAATCCAATTTCGTTTAATATATCGAATCTATTAATTAATCGATTAATTCCAAATTAATCGTTATATCTCTTAAATGATACTTTATACCAGATAAAATATCACCGCAATTAATCCCATATCAATTTTCTCTCTCATCTTATTAATCCCAGATTAATTAAAAGTGCGAGTCATACGTAATCGGTGAATCTTCGGGAAGCGACCCATGAGATCCCTAGATATATTGGTAGTAAATACGGTCGTCGGACTATCCGAACAAGTAAGTACCTCGTACTACGTTTATACTGATTTACAAGACAAGGTTGGCTTCTAGCAAAGGACCATGCCTACCCAATTCTCCAGAAACATGCTTACAGGAATAAGCGATCTATATCAGAAATAGTATACATAGTATTGCATATGTCGATCCAGTATCGGATGATCACGTGCTAGGCCTGGGGCTAGAATTGTGTCTGCCCCGTACGAAGCACATGTCGGATGTCTGGTGACTAGTCTCTATGATCGAATAAACCTGACCTTGTCATTTTATCCCGATAGCTGCAGCATTTAAGAGAACCAGTCCCGTATCCTATGTGACCATCATCTCCACTATGACTGGAGTGATACTTCCGTCTTGACATCACACCCAACACACTACGATTCTCGATATACCCAGAAGAGGCGTACACAGAAACCGGTTAAAGCCCTGGATGACCAAAACCAAAGTATATTGATTGTCGCAAGTATTAGCGGTGCAAGTCTCAGGTTAAGACCAAATACACCAAACCTGATTTCGGACTTCCATAGACACATAGTCATATTACCAATGGAATTCCGATGGGGTCTATCCAGAGCGAAGCTGTTTCCCGAACCATCGGTAAAACACAACCTCCTATTACACTTGCATGAGTATCCTATACCCAAATATATGATAATTATGATGTTGTGTGCTCACAACACGCACACGTGTAATACTAGTCTTTTACGTATTTATCGATGACCGATCTCGATAATACTCTGACTAGGGATATTTAATGATTTACCTTCGTTGACTGATACTGTCTCATATCATTCTTAATCCAGGAACAAATCATATGGACCTCCTATCATTTATACATCTAGGTGATCGAATCATAAATGATAAGAGAGCAATCTCCTTTATCACATAGTTAATTTGTACAACAACACCGTGATCTGTACAAATAGTGACGCTATGGGTCATAATTGTCAAAAAATCTCCCACTTGGCTTATAGCAAGTCACTCGAGTGTCTTACACCTGAACTATGTACGGTTGGCTCAAACTGCTGAGAAATGCTTTCGTCAGCGGATTTGCATGATTATCATCTTATACGGTTTATTCGATCAATACATCACCACGACGTATGATCCGAACGAATTAGATGAATATCGAAGTATATATCTGGATCGTTGATGAGACCATTAATTCTTTAGCCTGTGCTGACGCATAGCTCAACTGCTAACAGAATTATATCTAATCTAATTAGATTTGGTATTGACCCAAATGGCTTCTATTGCTGCCTCAGCTGCAGCAATAACCTGCATTTGTTGTTTATTCGGTAACAGTATCTTGCTTGGAAGATTTCCAACTCAATGTTCCGTTATTCAAACTTTGTAGTACCGTTTGCGACTTATAGTCATTTTTATCGGTTTAGGAAACATGCAGTAGTGATCCCAGTCACTTCAAGTTCTCCTTCTTCATAGATTAAGATAGCATCCTTAGTTCTCTAAGAAAATAATGGATGTTCTTAACATCAATCCAGTGACTATCACTTGGATTGGCCTGATTGTGAATCCATATGCTCAAAGCGTATGAGACACCAGGTAACGTACTTTTTCAATGTACGAATTCTCAGAGAATTTTTCATGAAAGCCAAGCTTTCACCGATAGTTATTATGGGAATATCATTTCCAAGAAATGACATATTATCATTATTTTATAGGACAGTGACTGTCAGTGCGCTCCCACTAACCTCATTATATACACAAGAATCATTTCATTTTGAATTAAATCATAAACAATTATGATTACATCAAAATGATAATTCCAAGAACCTAATGCTAACTTCAATCCAAACGTGGATCGAATAATCTGCAAACCTTGTTTGCTAGTTTTGGTACTACAAAACCGACAGGATGTTGTAAACATTCTCCGAAAGGTTTCCTTTTCAGGTAAGCTATTTTCCCGCTCTGCTGCCATATTTCATAAATGAAACATGCAGCTTTAGCAAGCATTATCCAAATGGATTTACCGTGGCAACAGGTAAAAGGTTGAATCGTAATCAACATATTGTTGATAACGATACCTTTCCGCTAAAAGCCTAGCTTTATACGTTGGTATGTTGCCATCCATGTAAGTCTTCCTTGAAGACTTATATAGTACCAGTAGGCACAATGCCTTATGGTACAACAACTAGTATCCAAACTTGTTGATATACATGGAATCCATTTCGGATTCATCGCACTTTGCCATAATAGGGAGTCGATACCTTGTATCACTTCCTCATACGTAGTCAGTTGGTATACCTCAAAAGATTGACATCTTTACGAGGTGAGATCAGAAACCCAATACTCCAGGTTGTTTTCTGACTCTCTCCGACATATGCGGTTCTTGTGTTCCATTAGGAATCGGTGCCTTGAATAGTATTACTCCGATTTTCATCGAGTTTTACTATCCTCCCCCTTACCACTGCATATCGGTATTCCTCTTAGGAAAACCGCATGTTGAGCAACAATTACATTGTTCTCTCGTGAGTTGTATAAGTACTATACTTTGGTATCCCTAGGATAACCTACAATTGGCACTTATCCAATTTGGGTTCTAGTTTGGTATCATCCAAACACATGCCTAGCATTCCCAATTGTTCAGGAATGAGAAACCCGGTTTCTTTCATGTTCATATCTAATATGATATCTGTCAAACAGATTATTATGGAACCTTATTCAAAATAATTTCTTGCACTGCTTATGCTTATCCATTGAAGGAAATGGTAGCTCAGAGCAACTCAGGATTAACCTTATCATGTCCAAAAAAATTCGGTTTATCCATTTCGGACACACCGTCAATCTGACTTGTTCCGGGAGAAGTCCTCATTGAAAGAATACTATACTCTTTCAAGTATATGAGAAACTTATTGCTTAATTATTTTCAATTACGGTCTAACCGTGACGATTTAATACTTTAGCCGATCTGTTTGTCTATTTTTCGTGTCGAAACTGTAAAATTTTCCGATTTGTGTTTCAATAGAAACACATATGCCACATCCGTAAAGGTCACAAAATATTCATATCTACCTCTATCATAGCTATACATGGGCCCACTTGCTTCACTACGAACTAGGGCTAACAGATCGGTGGCATTTTCACTTTTACCAAGTAAATGTGTCATAGACACTTTGCCTAATAAACTAGATTCATAGACTTTATTTGATTGGAATCAAATCAGTCCGAGTACCCACTCTTCAAAAGTGTGGATATACGATTCTTGTTTAATTGTGTCCCAGACAACAATGACACAATTAAGTCTCTTCTGATCAAATCATTTTGAGCTGTTTGTTTGTCATTATATACGTTTGAGATTTATTTATATTCAAAATATAAATTCTGTTATTCACATCTAATGTGTATATCTCAATATCATCTTTATAAAATAAAACACTTCAGTGTTCTAGAATATAAAGGTTGACCCATAGCGGGTTAAACACTGATATATAGATAATGTATCTAGTCAAACTAGTTACATTATAACAGTTTCCAAATTTAGGTACATACCTGAAGGTAGTTCCTAAACTTAGGTATCTACGGTTGAAACAGCGACTTTCGTACCGTTTCCGATTCGCAGATAAATCTCATCTGAATTCAGTATCCTGCTCATAGCAGATTCTGAACATCAGTATAAATTTATGTACCACACTAAGTATTTAAAATCCAATTTAATTCTAGTAGTGAACATAATTATGACAAACATATTTGAAGTCAGAGCCAAGCCCGTCTTCAATTCCTTCATGTCTGCCTTGTCCAAACGGCAGTCACGCTTCCGCGATCCCGTTTGCCACAATTTAGGCAGACATTTTGGGATATGTCATTTATCTTCCCAGAAGATTATAATGATTTTGCCTTTGCCCCTTTTCACATTCTAGTAGCCTTTGGCCAAGCCTCGGGTTTCTAGAATATCGAAGTAAGGTGCGCCTTGTGCTACTTGCCTTATTGCAAACTTTGACTTTATCTCCTTGAGAATAGTCATTAACTCTCCAAGAGTTATGTATTGCAATTTTAGTACTTCTAAAATCTAAGTATAGATTTATGAAGATCCTTCAATTTCTATATCATACTTTAAGGATCTAATCCTTAGTTCTGATTCAGAAATTAAGGAGTCTACTGCGACAAGCTTAATGGATTAAGCACTTAAGTTATCATCACATAAACCTTCCAAAGATTATTCTCTACTATTTGCTTAACTTCGGGCTTAGGCTTAATATGTTATTTTATCAAATAAAGTAACTTATTATTTTTCCAGGACCATCCTGAAATTTATTCTCAATTTTGAAAATTAAACCATTTAAATACATTTTCCCTAGGATTATGTTTTAAATGTCAATCTTTCAATTTTATCTTGAATTTTATGCTCAATATTAGCTCAAGATACCATTGTTGGATTCTCTAAGGTCCAAGGATCATTATCAAGCAATAAAAACAAGTGAATACAACAAAGGAGAATGGCGGAATCATACTCACATCGAATGGATTGGATGCTAGGAAGAACAAAAAAAAATTTCCGCTCCCTCCTTGTGCATTCGGCAGTGGGCAGTTCTTTGTCCCCAAAATTCGGCCATGGATGGGTGAATCAAGCTCCAAGCTTCCTTGTTTAATCATTCCATGCACATGGGTGGGTTTCCATATCACCTATGGATGACTTCGGAGTGTGCTAGCACCAAGATTTTGCAACAAAATCATTTTTCCACTTATTTCACTGCTCACGACAGTGAGTAAACCAGAAGCAAGAACACAGCCCTAGTTGGGCGAGAGAGAAGAAGAAATATGTAAAGAGAGATAATGATTTGGTTGGTAAGAAAAATGTATCATATACACCTTTTTTAATTTTCCAAAATCATTTACCATTTTCTATTTTCAAAAGTCAAATGGCATAAAGTTTTCCAACCACTCTATCACTAATCTCATCATTCAATCAAGTTTTCAAGTCACATCACTCAAAGTGACAAGTGATTTGACGCTTGATGTGACTAGCGATTTGACTCTTGATGTGACTTACGTGCCGCACTCGAATTCGAAATGCAAATGCGCTCGCAAACACTCTCGGGCTCGGGTTCGCTAATTCCAAATTAATGAATTTTCCGTTGCGACGTCATTAAATTATTATGCCCAGCGAAATCACTATTCACGTCACTAACGAATTAATTCTAAATTAGCTCGTTCCCCAGAATTAAAATATAATTTTAATTCCGTGTCGAAATCCAATTTCGTTTAATATATCGAATATATTAATTAATCATTATCTCTCTTAAATGATACTTTATCCTAGATAAAATATCTCCGTAATTAATCCCAGATTAATTTTCTCTATCATCTAATTAATCCCAGATTAATTAAAAGTGTGAGTCATACGTCATCGGTGAATCTTCGGTAAGCGACCCATGAGATCCCCGGATATGTTGGTAGTAAATACAGTCGTCGGACTATCCGAACACGTAAGTACCTCGTACTATGTTTATACCGATTTACAAGACAAGGTTGGCTTCTAGTAAAGAGCCATGCCTACTGAATTCTTCAGAAACATGCATACAGGAATAAGCGATCTATATCAGGCGTAGTATACAAGTATTGCGTATGTCGATCCAATATCGGATGATGACGTGCTAGGCCTGGGGATGGAATTGTGTCTACCCGTACGAAGCAATGTCGAATGTTGGTGATAGTCTCTATATTAGATAAACCTGACCTGTCATTTTATCCCGATAGCGCAGTATTAAAGAACCAGTCTCGTATCCTACGTGACCATCATCTCCACTATGACTGGAGTGATAATTCGTCTTGACATCACACCCAACACAGTACGATTGCTCGATATTACCTAGAAGAGGCGTACACAGAAACCGGTAAAGCCCTGGACGACCAAAACCAAAGTATATTGATGTCGCGAGTATTAGCGGTGGCAAGTCTCAGGTTAAGACCAATACACCAACCCTGATTTGGATTCCATAGACACATAGTCATAAATTACTAATGGAATTCTGACGGGTCTATCTGTTGGATAATATGACCCATAGCGTCACTATTTGTACAGATCATAGTGTTGTTCTACAAATTAACTATGTGACAAGGAAATTGCACTCTCATCATTTGTGATTAGATCACCTTATATATATAAATGAAGAGAGGTCCATATGATTAGTTCCTGGATTGCGATGATATGAGACAGTATCAGTCCACGAAGGATTAATCATTAAATATCCCTAGTCGTAGTATTATCGAGACTGGACATCGATAATGCGGAATAGGCTAGTATTGCACTTGTGCGCGTTGTGAGGGCACAACAGCATAGTTCTCATATATTTGGGTTCTGATACTCATGCAAGTGCGATAGGAGGTTGTGTTTCACCGATGGTACAGGAAACAGCTTCGCTCTGGATAGACCCCTCGGAATCCCATTGGTATTATGACTATGTGTCGATGGGAGTCCGACATCAGGGTAGGTGTGTATGGTCTTAATCTGAGACATACACCGCTAATGCTTACGACAATCAATATACTTTAGTTGAGGTCGTCTAGGACTCTAACCGGTTCTGTGTACGCCAATGCTGGGTATATTGAGAATCGTAGAGTATTGGGTGTGATGTCAAGACGGAAGTATCACTCCAGTCATAGTGGAGATGATGTCACGCAGGATACGGTATTAGTGCTCTTAAGTGCTGGCCGGCCATCGGGATATTATGACAAGGTCATGTATATCCGATTATAGAGACTAGTTACCAGACATCCGACATGTGCTTCGGACGGGGCAGACACTTATCCAGCCCCAGCCCTAGCACGTGACTATCCGATACTGGGCCGATATACACAATACTTGGTATACTACGCTTGATATAGATCTTAAATATTCTTAGATGAATATGACCGGAGAATTGGGTAGACTTCGTGCTTTGCTAGAAGCCGATCTTGTCTCGTAAATCGGTAGAACGTAGTACTTGGTACGTACGTGATTCGGATACTCCGACGACCGTATTTACTGCCGACTTATCCGGGGATCTCATGGGTCGCTTCCCGATAATGCACCGATGACGCATAACTCGCACTCATTAATAATCTGGGATTATATATAGAAGAGAGAGAAAATTAATCTAGGATTAATTACGGAGATATTTTATCTGGGATAAAATATCGTCTAAAGAGAGAGAATGATTAATTTAGAATTAATCGGTAAATTAATATATTCGATATATTAAACGAAATTAGATTTCGACGCGGAATTAAAATTAGATTTTAATTCGGGCGAACGAATTAATTTAGAATTAATTCGTTAGCGACGTGAATAGTGAATTCGCTAGGCGTAATCATTTAATTACGACGCAACGGAAAAACTCGCTAATTAGGAATTAGCGAACCCGAGCCCGAGTGTGATTGCGAGCGCATTCGTATTTCGAATTCGAGTGCGGCAACGCAAGTCACATCAAGCGTCAAATCATTTGTCACATCAAGCGTCAAATCAAACGTCACTTTGAGTGATGTGATTGATTGATGTGATTGATTGATTGAAAGACATGTCACTTTAATAAAGTGACATTGAAGTTGATGGAAGTAGATGAAATAGTGAAGTTGTTGAGACTTTACCATTTTAATTATTTGATGAATATTTGGTAATTGTTAATGTATTTTCTTGGAAAATATATAAAGGTTTTTGGAAAATCTTTTGGCAACAATTACAATTTTCTCTCCATCTTCTCCTCCTCTCTTTCTCACGCCCAAGGGGCTGTGTTTTCTCTCCTATTTTTCACAGCTCACTGCCGTGAGCTTCAAGGGAAGCATGAGTGTGTTTTGTGCAAAACACAAGTGCTAGCACACTTACGAGACTTGCGAAGGTGTTAGGGAGGTTCACCCATGAGGCGGGATTCGTTTGACGCATCTTGGAGCTCATTTCGCAGCTCAAAATTTGATTTGGAGGGCAATGAACTGGACACAGTTGGCGCCAAAACAGTGGGCTTTTTGGGCTTCATTCGTCTTCAAATCTCTCAACCGATCGATGTGAGTATTCCACTACCTCTTTGATGTATTCACACATGTATTTCATGTCTTGTTTGATCTTGGGACCTAGATAAAACCTAACAATGGCATCAAGAGCTATAGGTTCAAGCATGAAAATTGTAGGGCTTAAAATTGGGTATTTGTTTTGAGCATGATTTTATAAAATTGGATGTTTGAGCATGCTTAATATATGTTGTATTGAAGATTGATTTGATCAATTTCAAGAAAATGTGTTTGGAACAATTTTCCCCAAATTTGGAGTGTTGGCCGAATGTATGTATAATTTGGAATCCATGGAATTTTCCATTTTGATTCATTGGATGAGTTATAATGATGAAAGGATGATGTTAATTTGAAGTCAATTAGATTGAATTTTGAATTGAACATAAACCCAAAATGTATATGTTGGCCGAATTCCATATGCCCTTTAATGTCTTGGTAATTTTGATTTTTGAACATTGGATGTGTTGGAAATCATTTAGGATGTTGATTTAATGTCGATTGTGGGTTTGATTGGATTGAAACCAAATCGGACATGAAATAATTCCTTGGCCGAGACTTTAAAGCATGTAATGGGTTTGATTTTTTCATTTATGTGTTGGACATGTGATGATGATAATGAACATGATTAATTGGACTAATTTCATGTTTTGGAAATATTGATTTGGGTGATTAATCATGTAATGCACTTTAGGTAATTAAATTGCCAATTGGATTTGTGTAATTTAATGAATTAGGCCTTTAAATGGATTTGGGCTTATTAAGTTGTAATTGGGCTTATTGGGCTTGATTTTATCAAGATGGTTTAGGCCAAATGGATTGGATCCAATTGGGCCCAAAACCACTACCATAAAGCCCAAATGTGACTTAATAAACCTTTAAAGTTTAATTGGGCCTAATGGGCCTAAATTGATTTCTGGGCTTATGGGGTTACTCCTTGATTGGGCTTTGGTTGCCGAAGCCCACGCCTTAAAGAAATTAATTAAAGCCCATTAGACTTGAATTGAATTGACGTTGGACGTTAATCGGGCTTTGAGTCCCGGAGCGATTAAATTTGGAATTTAAGTCGTTAAAGGTTTATTAAATAAAGTGTAATATTTAATTTGGAATTGAATAGTGAATTAGTATTAAATACATGTTAAATTGGATTTAATGATGTAGTTTAATTTAATTCATGAATTCGTACTTTGAGTACTTATTCGCAAAAACGAGTTTGACTCGAGCAAAATCAAATCGTTGTTTGAACATTGGATGATCACATAATTATCAGATTAATTAATTTGATTAGATTGATTGATAGCATGCTTATGTGTGAATACGTGGTTGTGATGAATGAATAATGTATATCGGATGGATATTAGTCGGGTGGGGAAATTTTGGAAATTGTTGTAATAAATTCGATTTATTAAATTGGACCTGCGTGTCCAGCCTTATCACCTCTATTCTCTTTGTATTCTCTTCTCACCTATTCCCCTCAATGTAAATGAGGTTTCTTTAGAAGTGTAGTGTAACGGGTAGAAGTAATACAAGTGCTAGCTTGAGTGAGAAAGGGAGAGATTTGATCTAGGATCAATGTGTTAAGTATCCATCCGCATATCATTATTATTTTATTTCATATGCGCTTTATTATGTATTTAGAATGCATGTTTAAGGGTGTATGATGATGAGACCTAAACAAAGATAATTAAATTGGTAGCCAATTTGCACGCGAAAAGCCCTCATCAAATATCATGCGTCTTTTCCTTCCATTGAGTGATTCTTACTCAAGATCCTAGATTGGCATGGGTTGTTGGCCAAAGTCAAGCCCTTGTCCGTCGAAGATGTGTTTGAATCACGAGGCTTTGTTCCATATTGGTGTCTTGTCCAAGTTGTGGTTTGTTGGCCAAAGTCAAGACCACTTCTTGTCCAACGACATTGATTACGAAGCTTCCATGGTCAATGGGTCCGCGCTTGACTGGGATCATTAGGTTTGTTGTGCCAAAGCCAAGGCCTAGTTGATTCAGAGGAAAAAGGTTAGGGTATATATTCGATATATAGGCATATATAAGATATATGTTTCGGACTTGGATGTCCACCTACTGGATCTAGGGTTGGATGAGATCCAATTGATCTTCGAGATCTACCTAGTTAATTATCATACAATTTGTTGGCCAAAGTCAAGATTGTGTGATATTTAACGGGATCCTAGCCCACTAGGAAACACGGTTTCCCGAGTACTCGACAGAGGGTTAGAGGCTCGACGAAAAATAGTGGGAGGCAAGAATTGAATTTGCAATATTCGTTCAATTACTCGCCATACGCGCTCAAACAAATATCACTCGTCATAATTAAATGTTAGTTGGACTAATATTAAATTGTTGTTTTAATAAACAGTTGGACTGTATTATAGTTGATTATATATAATTGGATTATATTAATCAATATATTTGAATTAATTAATTTCAGTTTACAGTTGATTTTATAATTGGATTATAGTAATCAATGTAATTGAGGTTAATTAATTTGGATTATATTTGATTATATAGTTGGACTATTATAATCATTATAATATATAGTACCACTAATAATTGATTAAATAGTTGGACTATTGAAATCAAGAAAGAATTGAAAAGTTGGATATTTAAAATATAATCTGGGATTAAATATTTTAAATGATTTAATTTTCAAATTGGGAATAAATAATAGGTTACTTTATTTGATAAAATAACTTATTATACCTTAAGCCCAAAATTAAGCAAAATAAGTAGAGCATAAAATCTTTGGAAGATTTATGTGATGATGACTTTAGTGCTTAATTTAATATACTTGTCATAAATCTATTTTAGATTTAATAAGTATTAAAATTGCAATAAATAATTCTTGGAGAATTAATTGACTATTCTAGAGGTGAAAAGTCAAAGTTTGCAATTGGGCATGTAGCACGAGGTGCACATCGTTTCGATATTCTAAAAACCCAAGGCTTGGCCTAAGGTTCCTGAAATATTGAAAAGGATAATTGACATATCCCAAAGTGACTACCATTTGGATATGGCAGACACGAAGGAATTAAAGAAAGGGCAAGGCTCTTACTTTAAAAATGATTGTCAAAGTTATGTTCACTACTAGTATTGAAATTAGATTTTAAATACTTAGTGTGGTACATAAAATATATGTATTGATGTTCAGAATCTGCTTTGAGCAGGATACTGACTTCAAGCTGAGATTGCTCTGCGAATCGGAAACGGGACGAAAGTCGCTGTTTCGACCGTAGATACCTAAGTTTAGGAACTACCCTTCGGGTGTGTACTTAAATTAGGAACTGTTATAATGTAACTAGTTTGACTAGAGACATTATCTCTATATCAGTGTTTAATCCATTGTGGATAAACCTTTATATTCTAGAACACTAAGTGTTTCATTATATAAAGATGATACTGAGATAAACACATTAGATGTGAATAACAGAATTTATATTTTGAATATAATTAAAATCTCAAACATATAAAATGACAAATAAATAGCTCAAATTGATTTGATCAAGTAGAGACTTATTTGTGGCATTGTTGTCTAGGACAGAATTAAACAAGACTCGTATATCCGCACTTTTGAAGAGTGGGTACTAGGACTGATTTGACTATTCAAATAAAGTCTACGAATCTAGTTTGTTAGGTAAAGTACCTAAAACACTGTTTACTTGGTAATAGTGTAAGTGCCACCGATCTGTTAGCCCTATTCATGGTGAAGTTAGTGGGCCCATATCTAGCTAGGCTAGATGTGAACATGAATATTTCGTGACCTTAACGGATGTGGCATCACGTTATGGTTATGTGTTTCTTTTGAAGAACACAGATCGGAAACTATTAGAGTTTCGACACGAAGTAGATAAACAGATCGACTATAGTATTATGCCGTCACGGTAAGACCGTAATGGAAAATACTTAAGCAGTAAGTTTCAAATATACATGAAAGAGTATAGTATTCTTTCAGATGAGGACTCCTCCCGAGACACGTCAGTTTAGACGGTGTGTGTCCGAACGAAAACGAATTTTGTTGGACATGATAAGGTTTATCACGAGTCGCTCTGAGCTATCATTTCCTTCAAAGATATGTATTAACAGTGCAAAACTTATTTAGAATAAGGTTCCATAAAATCTGTTTGACAGATATCATATAGGATATGAACAGGAAAGAAACATGGTTTCTCATTCCTAATATTTTGGGTATGCCAGGCATAACGTTTGGATGATACCAAACTAGAACCCAAATTGGATAAGTGCCAATTATAGGTTATCCTAGGGAAACCATAAGTATAGTACTTATATATCTCACAAGAGAACAATGTGATTGTTGCTCACCATGCGGTTTTCCTAAGAGGAATACCGATATGCAGTGGGTAGTGGGAGGATAGTGAAACTCGATGAAAATCGGGTAATACTGTTCAAGGCACGAAGTCCGTAATGGAACATAAATAGTTCATCAAGGATGAAACTAAACCATTAATCTTCGAATACACAAGAACCGCGTAGATCGGAGAGAATCAGAAACAACCTGGGGTATGGGTTTCTGATGTAACCTCTTAAAGATGTAAATCTTTTGAGGTATACCATACCGACTACGTACGAGGAAGTGATACAAGGTATCGACTCCCTATTATGGCAAAGTGCCATGAGTCCGAAATGGATTCCATGTATAACAACTATGTTTGGATACTAGTTGTTGTACCGCAAGGCATTGTGCCTATTGGTACTGTAAACGTCTTCAAGGAAGACATACATGGATGATGCAACATACCAACGTACAAAGCTAGGCTTGTGACGGAAAGGTATCGTTATCAACATTGTGTTAATAACGGTTCAACCTTTTACCTGTTGCCATGGTAAATCCATTTTGATGATGCTTGTGATACTGCATATTTCATTTATGAAATGTGTCAGTTAAAGATCAAAATCGCTTTCCTGAAAAGGAAACCGTTTGGAGGATGCTTACAACATCCTGACGATTTTGTATAACCGACAAACAAGGTTTGCGGGTTATTCGATCCATGTTTGGATTGAAGCAAGCATAAGGTTCTTGGAACTGTCGTTTGAAATAATCATAATGGTTTATGATTTGATTCAAAACGAAATGATTCTTGTATATAAGGAGGTTAGTGGGAGAGCACTGATAATGAAATTCCCATAAAGCAATTGGTGAAAGCTTGGCTTTCATAGAAATTCTCCGTAGAATTCTGGGAGAGTAACAACCTTTATTCAAGGAATAAAGATCTACTGGGAGATTGGAGTTGTTAACACTCTCTGGGAAATTGTACATTTAAAATGTACTTGATATGGTGTCTCATACGCTTTGAGCATATGGAGTCACAATCAGGACAATCCAAGTGATAGTCACTGGATTGAAGTTAAGAACATCTGTTAGTATCTTAGAGAACTAAAGATGTTGTCTTAAACTATGGAGAAGGAGAACTTGAAGTGACTGGGATCACTGCCGCAAGTTTCCAAACAGTTAAATACTGCGGTACTATAAAGTTTGAATAACGGAACAGTGAGCTGGAAATCTTCCGAGCAAGATACTGTTGCCGAATAAACAACAAATGCGGATTATTGCTGCGGCTGAGGCAGCAATAGAAGCCATTTGGGTCGAAATAAATCTAATTAGATTAGAGATATAGTTCTGTTAGCAGCTGAGCTAGGCGTCAGCACAAGGCTAAAGAATTAAAGGTCTCATCGACGATCCAGATATATACTTCTATATTCATCTGATTCGTTCGGATCATACATCGTGGCGATGTGGTGATCGTATAAATCGCGTCAGACGATAATCATGAAATCCGCTGACGAAAACCTTTTCTCAGCAATTTGAGCGAACCGTACATAGTTCGGGTGTACGACACTTGAGTGACTGGCTATGTGCCAAGTGGGAGATTGTTGGATAATATGACCCATAGCGTCACTATTTGTACAGATCATAGTGTTGTTGTACAAATTAACTATGTGACAAGGAAATTGCACTCTCATCATTTGTGATTAGATCACCTTAGATATATAAATGAAGAGAGGTCCATATGATTAGTTCCTGGATTGAGATGATATGAGACAGTATCAGTCCACGAAGGATTAATCATTAAATATCCCTAGT
Organism: Zanthoxylum bungeanum; assembly: GCA_019454045.1. NCBI lineage: Eukaryota > Viridiplantae > Streptophyta > Magnoliopsida > Sapindales > Rutaceae > Zanthoxylum > Zanthoxylum bungeanum. Next base: position 97,536 of record SKCR01030841.1, read on the forward strand.
CGTAGTATTATCGAGACTGGACATCGATAATGCGGAATAGGCTAGTATTGCACTTGTGCGCGTTGTGAGGGCACAACAGCATAGTTCTCATATATTTGGGTATTGGATACTCATGCAAGTGCGATAGGAGGTTGTGTTTCACCGATGGTACGGGAAACAGCTTCGCTCTGGATAGACCCCTCGGAATCCCATTGGTATTATGACTATGTGTCTATGGGAGTCCGACATCAGGGTAGGTGTGTATGGTCTTAACCTGAGACTTGCACCGCTAATGCTTACGACAATCAATATACTTTAGTTGAGGTCGTCTAGGACTCTAACCGGTTCTGTGTACGCCAATGCTGGGTATATTGAGAATCGTAGAGTATTGGGTGTGATGTCAAGACGGAAGTATCACTCCAGTCATAGTGGAGATGATGTCACGCAGGATACGGTATTAGTGCTCTTAAGTGCTGGCCGGCCATCGGGATATTATGACAAGGTCATGTATATCCGATTATAGAGACTAGTTACCAGACATCCGACATGTGCTTCGGACGGGGCAGACACTTATCCAGCCCCAGCCCTAGCACGTGACTATCCGATACTGGGCCGATATACACAATACTTGGTATACTACGCTTGATATAGATCTTAAATATTCTTAGATGAATATGACCGGAGAATTCGGTAGACTTCGTGCTTTGCTAGAAGCCGATCTTGTCTCGTAAATCGGTAGAACGTAGTACTTGGTACATACGTGATTCGGATACTCCGACGACCGTATTTACTGCCGACTTATCCGGGGATCTCATGGGTCGCTTCCCGATAATGCACCGATGACGCATAACTCGCACTCATTAATAATCTGGGATTATATAGAAGAGAGAGAAAATTAATCTAGGATTAATTACGGAGATATTTTATCTGGGATAAAATATCGTCTAAAGAGAGAGAATGATTAATTTAGAATTAATCGGTAAATTAATATATTCGATATATTAAACGAAATTAGATTTCGACGCGGAATTAAAATTAGATTTTAATTCGGGCGAACGAATTAATTTAGAATTAATTCGTTAGCGACGTGAATAGTGAATTCGCTAGGCGTAATCATTTAATTACGACGCAACAAAAACTCGCTAATTAGGAATTAGCGAAACCGAGCCCGAGTGTGATTGCGAGCGCATTCGTATTTCGAATTCGAGTGCGGCAACGCAAGTCACATCAAGCGTCAAATCATTCGTCAAATCAAGCGTCAAATCAAACGTCACTTTGAGTGATGTGATTGATTGATGTGATTGATTGATTGAAAGACATCACTTTAATAAAGTGACATTGAATAGTAGATGGAAGTTGATGAAATAGTGAAGTTGGTTGAGACTTTTACCATTTTAATTATTGATGAATTATTTGGTAATTGTTTAAGTATTTTCTTGGAAAATATATAAAGGTTTTTGGAAAATCTTTTGGCAACAATTACACATTTTCTCTCCATCTCTCCTCTCTCTTTCTCACGCCCAAGGGGCTGTTTTCTCTCCTTTTTTCACAGCTCACTGCCGTGAGCTTCAAGGGAAGCAATGAGTGTGTTTTGTTGCAAAAACACAAGTGCTAGCACACTTACGAGACTTGCGAAGGTGTTAGGGAGGTTCACCCATGAGGCGGGATCGTTGACGAATCTTGGAGCTATTTTCGCAGCTCAAAATTTGATTTGGAGGGCAGTGAACTGCACCAGTTGGCGCCAAAACAGTGGGCTTTTGGGCTTCTTCGTCTTCAAATCGTCTCAACCGATCGATGTGAGTATTCCGCTACCTCCTTTGATGTATTCACACATGTATTTCATGTCTTGTTTGATCTTGGGACCTAGATAAACATAACACTATCCAGAGCAAAGCTGTTTAAGCCGTACCATCGGCAAATAGAACCTCCTATTACACTTGCATTAGTATCCTATAACCAAATATATGAGAATATGTCGTTGTGCCCTCACAAACTGCAACAAGTGTAATAATAGTCTTTTACGATTATCGAGTCGATCTCGATAATATCTTGACTCGGGATATTTAAGATTATCCTTCGTGGACTAATACTGTCTCATATCATTCTCAATCCAGGAACAAATCATATTACCTCCTATCTGTATACATCTAGGTGATCTAATCACAATGATAAGAGAGCAATATCTCCTTGTAACATAGTTAATTGTAAAAACAACACGTGATTGACAATAGTGACGTCTTGGTCATAATTTCCAACAGTAGATTTAACTGAAGGGATAAAACCATAGGCTGCAGGTGGATCTACAAGCGTAAATGATGCAGAAGGCAACTCCAAAACCTATTAAGGCTAGGTTTGTGGCGAAAGGTTATAGACAAATCCAAGGAATTGACTATGAAAAAAAACCTTCTCGCCTATTGCAATGATAAAGTCATTTGAATTTTACTGGCACTAGCTACACACTTAATTATGAGATTTGGCAGATGGAGTCAAAAACACTTCCTTTATGGGAACCTCATAGAGGAAGTCTATATGAAATAACCTGAGGGGTTTGCATCTAATCATGATCATAATAACGTATGCAAGCTTAAACGATCCATTTATGGACTCAAGCAAGCCTCCAAAAGTTGGAATATACGATTTGATGAGACAATCAAAGAATTTGACTTCATCAAAAATGTAGACGAGCCTTGTGTTTACAGGAAAAGTAGTGAGAGTGCTGTTGTATTTCTTGTATTATACGTCGATGACATATTAATCATCGGGAATGATATTCCCATGATGCAAGCCACCAAGCAATGGTTATCTCAGAATTTCTCCATGAAAGATTTAGGAGAAGCAGCCTACATCCTCGGCATTAAGATCTACCATAATAGATCTAAGAGGTTGTTAGGACTTTCTCAATCTACGTACATTGAAAGTTTTGAAAGATTCAAAATGGAAGATTCCAAAAGAGGTATTTACCTACTTGTCATGGAATCAAATTTTCTAAGAAGCAATATCCATATACTCCTTCAGATAGAGAGCGTATGAGTAGGATCCCTTATGCTTCAGAAATAGGATCGATCATGTACGTCATGCTATTTACAAGACCTGATGTCTCTTATGCTCTTAGCATAACGAGCAAGTATCAGGCAAATCCTGGTTAGCAACACTGGGCAGCTGTCAAAACAATCCTCAAGTATCTGAGAAGAACTAAGGATTTATGTTTGACGTACGGAGATTGTTTTGAGATGAAAGTCATTGGTTACTCTGATGCGAGCTTTCAGAACGATAGGGATGACAGCAGATCGCAAACAGGATATCTGTTTACTTTAAATGGCGGTGTTGTAAGTTGGAAAAGCTCAAAGCAGTCAACTACAGCGGACTCCACCACTGTAGCCGAGTATATTGCAGCATCTGAGGCAGCTAAAGAAGCAGTCTGGATAAAGAAGTTCATCACGGAGCTGGAAGTGCTTCCCGCGATAAATAATGGTGTCCCGGGATGACATAACTTTCATGTATCGATTAAATGACTAGTCCTTTGACTTGAGGTCCTTACAATCTTATGTGTGGATCAAATAACTTTGACATTCTCCTTCCCCGGTTCAAAAGATCCGATCATAAGGGTATGATTGGGTCATTTATTGAAACACATGAAGTTTGTAAAGATACAACAGAGAATCGCCACTCTCTCAGATAATATTTTCTTATAAGATTAGTATTCCAGTTCGCGGGTTGATATGTGTGAACAGTGCTTGAAACTGTGGCCACAGCAGAAGAATCATGTGAGATTTTTGGGTTAGCACGATTCATGACACTATCAACATCATATATTTGACCATATGGGTAGACACTTTCCGTACCCTAGGTCAATAGGTTGGGATACAGTGAGGCGAGGGACCGTATAATATGTAATTCGCATACAAAATGGGTTATATATATCTTTCCTTCTTATTTGGGGGTCTTGGCATGTTGCTAGATGTCATCCTTGGTTATTGAAATCGAACGACCATCTGATCGGAGGATAATTTATGTTCGATTAAATTATCAAGATTCATTTCATGTCCAACTTGAGGGGAACCCAAAAGGTCACACACAACAAAGTCGAAATCAATGGCTAACAGTGCACAATACAAATATAACAACATATATGATTGTTGTAGGAATTGTTCATAAATGGTTCAATGTGTTTAATTATAGAACATATCATTTATGAGGTTCTATAGTGGCTTAGGGATTGGTGAATGATAATATGGGCACTTTGGGAATTGGAATAAAAAAAATTACTATTCATATGAATAGTAAAAAAAAAATTTGTTATTTGTTTTGAATTCCAATTCGGCCCAAACTCTTATTAGGGTTTTATAATCTCATTAAACCACTAAATTAAGATCCAATGACTAAGATTAAATTAGCTTTTATCCCACATCGGATTCTTAATTAATTTTGTTGTATTTGGAGCAATATATAAACCCAAAGAATTCTTCACAATTTTTTTACACCAAAACCTTTCATATCTTGAGTTTATATAAGTGAGCAACTCTAAATTTTAGAAGTAAGCCACCGATTTTGAGGATCCTTAAGTCTAATTAACTAGAGGAACATCGAGTTAAAAGTTTTGAGGTATTTTCCTAGGCTAGCACCAAGGGCAAAATACCCGTGCACTCAAGGCGTAGTCTTGCCATTGAGTTTTGGCTTTGGTGTTTGCATCTTTGGAGGCCACACACTTGGATGGCTCTTAGGAATGTGGAAGAGCTTGCCGAGTTCAAGAAAAGCTTGTAGATTGGAGGGAGGACTGGAGGAGTCTACGGTTTAAGTAAGTCTTTTTCTTTCTTTATTTTATTTAGAGTTCTTATGATAGTTAGCATGTTTAGGTTTATGTTCTTTTCATTTTTTATGAGTTTTATGCTTAGAATATATAGTAACATTCTTAGGCTTGTAGAATAATAAAAAACAAATTGGCCTTGGGCAAAGGGAAAATGGCATAATAATTTTAATTTTCCGTTGCGCACTCACGGGCGCTTCCCAACACATCTGGCATATTCGGATCATGTTTGGACCTTCAAAGCCCATCAAGATTTTCATACAACTTGGCCGGTTATTATTTTAAAGCGTTCAATCAGATTATCACGAGGTGTAAATTGTCCCAGTTGAAAAGGCCTAACAGGTTTACATTTTTTGCTATAAGGTGGCTAAATAACTCCAAATGATATGGGGCCCAAACACAAGGGGCCCATCGTTACTTTGAAAACTTTTGGCCCAATCATCATAAGATACAAACGCATCCCAATTTAAGTGGCACAACAAGTTTGTATCCTATTATGAGAAGCCCAAAAGGATCCAAATGATAATGGGCCCAAACACAAGCATGAGGGTAGCTTCTATAGAATAATAACTATGGTTTGTATGTGGGCTTACAAGGGTATGGATAAGGCTCTCATCGATGAAAGGTTACAAACAATTAGGTATCCCCACTCAAGGGTTCGAGTGACCAAATGTCCATGTATTTTTTATACCCTCTGGTACATGCCAACAAGTGATGGTTATCATCACATAACGATCCGATGCCTTGAGTAAAAACGACTTCTTGATACATGACGCCATCGGGGGTAAAAAGGGTTTGCAAAATATATGAGACTTGGTTAACCAAAGCCAAAGCCACAAACACTACAAACCTCGTTTCTCCATCTGTAGGAGCGAAGCAGGGTTTATCGCTATGCCTATGATGTTCGTTGACCACGACAATGTTGGGCTCGCAGCCCGTAGAGAGTATGGATTTGCTCGTGGGGGACTAAACCAGTGAATAAATGAGGCACCACCCAGCGTGAACTAGGAAATATTTATGGCCGTACTCACCCCTCGCATGGGCAGACCTCAAACCGTGGGTTCAGAATGGTCCCTTACTTGTGCTAGTATAATGTACGGGTTTACACAATGGTATAGTCAAGTCTTAATGCAATTCATGCAAAAAAGTGAATAAAAATGTTATAACATACCCAACCAAAATAATATCACAATAATGTAGTTTTAAAAGCATATTAATTAAGAAATACGAGGTGCGATAACGAAAATTATAATAAATGATTCAAAAGAAAATGATTCATTAAGATAAATGGAAAATAAAATGGGGTCAATCACGCATATATTAGTATTTCCCGAGTGGCAGGTGGAGTTGTATCCCAAGTATAAACTGCACTATCATCTATTCGGATTCGGCTAAGGGATTTACGTCTGGGTTTCCATTCGATATACCGCGAGGGATAATAACATATAATCATCAATGCAATGTAAATGAACTTAAAAAAATATAACCATGCATATACATATAATCATCAACATGAACAAACATAAACAAAGTAAAGGCGAAATAATAAAACAACGATAAAAGTGACTAAATAGATAAAAATGATAAATAAAAAAATGCCGAAGAGGTGATGTGGCCAGAGATTTGGCCATTCTTGATGTAGGACTTCGCATACCCGGCTGGACATATTTCACGTCCAGCCAGATATGCAGCGTCCAGAACTATAAAAATAAATATGGTAACGGTGCCCTCAAGTCTTACCTTTTAAGTTGCTTTCTCGGAAGTGTGTTTGGCCATCGCTGGAAGGATCGAAGCTTAGTTTCAAGGTTTAGTTCAATTTCTGGTTGTTGGTTCGCTGTTTCTGGTTACTGGTTCACTATTTCTGCGCACTGGTTCACAGTTTCTGCTCACTGGTTCACGGTTTCTGCTCAATTGGCTGCTATTTCTGGTTGTTTTTTGCCCTATTTTTGGTTGCTATTTTTGGTTGCTATTTTAAGTTGCTGTTTGTTGTTTCACGCTGGCAGATCACGTTCTGGTCTCTGCTTCACGTTGGTTTACGTTCTTCAGGGTTTTTTTTCCTCTTTTCGGTGATTTAAGGTTTGTTTTTGGTGATTTAGACCCTTTATTTCTTCAGTGGTCCCCCCTTTGTTTTTTCATTGTTTCTCCTCTCTGTTTTCCATTTTCCTTTCTTTTTTTTTCTTATTGTCTTTTCAGTGATGCTCTAAAGGAGAAGAAAATAGCCTCCCTTTTATAATGATTTGAAGGGATCTCCAAATAGGGAAACAAATCATGTTTATTTTGGAATATATTATCACATTATTTTGGGAATAAAATCTTGTAAATTTGGTGATGAAGAGATCTCAAATATTGTTAAATTGGTAAGGATGGGATCCCAAAATCTCATTAAATTGGAAAGTATTGATTCTCTCATATTTAGGAAGATTATGTATGCACTGCATGGGCCAATTGCACGGGGTTTTAGGCCGCGTGGATGGGCTGCATGGGAGGTCCGAAGCTAAGGTTTGAAGTAGTAGCTGATTGAGGGAGTCCGAGGCTGGCTAGTTAGTCAGAATCCAATGAGGTGCTAACTTTAGAGGTTTTCCTTCCTTCCGGCATTCATTTTTCGCAACTTCTGTAACTTTTCAGGTAGTGCCTCCATACGAGGCTCATCATCGGGCTCATGAAAAAATGTAGTGTCTACAGTTATCTCATTATATCATTCAACACTTGACCATGAGGGAGAAACTCTTACCTCATGCCAACAAACATAATATTGTCTCAGTGGGACATAATCCGACCCCGAACCGATACAATAACTTAGCAACAAGAGAATGTTCCTTCCTTATGTAGTTCAACACTTGGCCTCGGTGGGATATAACCAAACCCTAAGCCGATAGAATAATTTAGCTACAAAAGAATGTTACCTCCTTGTGCCATTCAACACTTGTCCAAGAGGGAGAAACTCCAACCTCATGCCAACAAACATAATAAGGCCTCAGTGGGAAACAACCCAACCCCGATCTATCACATTTTCTTACCCAAATTAACCGGGAGGGAAGATCTTCAACCTTTGACCAACTCCATGGACACTGGTAATGGCGTCACATACCAAGACTTCCATTAAATCAATGACAAAACCAAAAGACGAGGACAACGAAGGTGATGTATCACATTTCCCGCACTAACTCAAAAGAAACAACATGGGAACTTAAGACATCATCCAGTCCCACGTTACCCAAAAAATTATTTTTCAACCTTACTGTCCATTGTCCAGTGAATCGAGCTGTAGACTAAGGGGTGACCAAAGCCATAAGGAATATTCCCATGCTAAAAAAACCCCGCCCCGCAAACACCATGAAGGCATTTCTGCCTTCCCCATGCTATGCTTGACAAGTCCGAAGTGGGATGGCTAGCACCATGGGGGCAATTCCCTTCCCAGTGCTAGGCCTATCTCGATACTGGAAAGACCATAGAGGTTCGTGGGCCTTCCTCATGCTATGCGGACCCATGAGGTACCGTAGTACCACAACTATCTTCATTCCATATGTGCTATTATTACCATAGGTCACCAAATGCCACGTTGACTCTCTCTTCAATTATGCTATAGATACTCGAGGTGCCAAAATCCTACGCAGGTCTTCTCGTTCTAGTTCCCCAAATGTGGAAGTCATTGGGTGTTGACGCTCCAGCTCGAGGGATTTATAATGACACTAGGGATTGGTGTGCCGCGACATTTGCACCTTTCCCACACGTCCTATACCCCTTGATGTATCCCGGCCACAGATATTTCCCAAGAATATCAAACAAGTCTTTCCCAGCCAAATAATAAACAAGAATGAAAGAATACATTTTTATTTAAAAAGAGAAAGGCATATTCATAATCATATGATCTATTGCCCTTCTCACAACTTTTTTAGGGTCATTTTAAGAGAGGCTTTATGGAAAACTACCCTCACAGCATCTCAATGTTTCAGGTGTTTTGAGCCATGTACCGTCCAGTTACTCAATGTGATAGGTACTCGGTCCGATGAATTTTGCTAGCGACGCTGCCCGCCCTCATGACCTCATGATCAACATAATTACTGAGGTAGCCATTTATTACTAGGTTCTTGACTTACTCCTGCAAGTCCCTACATCTTTCTGTGGCATTCCCTCTCATATTGTGGTGCGTACAATAGGCCTTATGATCTCATCTATCTATCTTGAATCTCCTTATGTCGGGTTCCGTCAGTAGACACTAGTCATGTGTCTCACGAACTATCTGCGCCAAAGGCCTATTGAGGGCAGTATACGCAGCTTCATCTGTTACTCGAGCAACTCTATGCTGGGATATTAATCTTATAGCTAAGTTTCACGGGATTGAAGGCTTGATCCTTTGTTGGCTTGGTCCTGGTTTCTTTAGTCCGCTAACTTCTTTGCAACAAGTACTCGGCCTTCGCTCTTTTCTATCGCGGTCTTCTGATTCCACTTTATTGGGTTTCCCTTTCTTAGTATTTCGTTGCCTTTCGAAAAGAGAAAAATAAAGTGAGTACGAACTTCATCTTCTTCATTCATTCTTTCAAAAGCCAAAGGCAATAGTGAATGAGTTTTTTCTATTTCTCTCGAGTGTTGAAAGTATAAAAAGAAACATTTGTGACAACATTCTTCTCTAAGGAGTTTAGAGAATAAACTTTTTGAGTGAAGCCCATACTTTGGTTTGTTGGTAACGAGACATAGTTCAGAAGATTGGGTGGTAGATCCAAGCAACGGACATCATGGAAACACATTCAAAACATGAGAAAATCAAGTGTCCAAGGGTTGGTAACTTTATGATTTAACAAGAGAGAAGGAAGAAAAATTTTCAAGGTCGATCCCGAAGCCTAAGGCGTTTTCGCTGCGCATAAGGAAAGTGTTTCCTATAATTGGCATCAAGAGCGAGGTTGAAAATTGTTCTTAACCCTCCTCTTTCAATTAAAAGTTTATGTTTTAATAGTTGATATGAGATATAAGTAATTAGTATGCTTGTTGTGATGAGTAGGCACAATTTAATGTTCATGTGATAAATGTTTGTTTTTAATGTTCATGTGATGAATGTTTTAGATTCATGTGATGAATGTATTGCATTGATCGTTAATTTTTCCCGGCTCTTAATTTTTAGTATTGGGAATGTAAGGCCATAAGGTCATATTTTTTCAAGTGTTGTAAGTTCATTTCCTATGTAATAAGTTCAAGTTGTAATTATATGTAACTGGGAGAGTCGATGCCGCGAAGGACTCAAAATAAGCTGATTCCGCAAAACTCTCGACACCACACCATAGAGTAAGATTTGAAGACCAAGTGATACCTTAGATTATATGTGTACTAATTAGATTAGTATGATATTTTAATTTTTCCTTCCAGACCTGGAAAACAGGCGGCATCGCGACACGAAACGGCTTACGTCGGGACACCAAGATGAATTAAGCTACTGCCTTTGTTTTACACTTCAGAGCTTCGCGACGCCCAGATGGTTATATGTGAATGTTTTTTAAAATATTTAATAACATGTCATATAGCCTAGGGTGCATACTCTTGTATTTTCACATTTCATAACATGTTTAGATGCATGATGTTCTAGTCATAGAATGTGATTTTATGTAATTTAAAAGTTAAATTGGAATATGATATATATGGAAACAAATAGTAAGATTAATTGGTTTAATGATTTAAAAAATTGGAAATTCAAAGTTTAAAACTTATGGGCCTAATAAGTGGATAATCCTTTCCCTTGGTATACCAGATCGAAACCCGGACATAAATTTCATAGCCGATTTCAGATGGACGATAATGTGGTCTGCACTCGAGATACATTCCACGTACCATTTGTAACATCCCAGATTTTCGGGACTGTTCTAGAAGATTCCCGGAATGATATTATAGTCTCGGAGCATAATGATAACGAAGAATAAGAGTTCAAGTGATGTCATGTGGGGTTGGAATATTAGATTATGAATTTTCGTCGCGTCAGAAAACGCGGGGGATCAAAAGTCAGTTACGCGATTTTCGCAAAACGCGTAAGTTTTACAGGTTTGGTTGCAGAAAGAGTAAACGAACTCCGATCGAGTTGATTCTTGAACCATCAGACTCTTTTTTCGGAGACGAACAACTTTTATGTTGAGCACTTTCCGAAAATCACGTCAGAAAGGCCTCAAAAATGCGAAATTCCAGAAAGTTCCATGATAGGGACTAAAAAGCAAATTCGCGGGAACTCATCTGATATTTTCCCAGCTAGTATATAAAGCTTCAAGATTTTGAAAATAGCAAAATGGCAAACCTTTCTCTCTTCCTCCACCCGACCCCACGATCGCCCTTGGTAAAGAACTTCTCGCCGGCGCACCGGTGCAGATCCAACCCTCCAGTGACGGCGAGCAAGATGGTGGCAGTCGGCGACCGTGAAAGCGCCAGCAACGGTGACGGCGAGAGGAGATTTTGGCGTGAGATGGGTTTCGTGGATCCGGCTCATCGTTTTGTTTCACGACCCGAGCCACCTACCAAATCGAATCCCTCGGAGAGTACTACGAGTATGCGGAGTCAATTTCGTCGAACAGCGGCTGGTTACACGCGAAATGAGGAAGAAATTCGCGGTGAACAGTAAACCCACACTGAACAGTAGCTCCTATCGGAATTCTGATCACACCAGCGCGTTCGTATGGTCGACGGGAGTCCGAATATGGCCTCGGAATTTCGGTCGACTCTCCGTTTAGAATTTGTTTTTTAAAGTTTATAGTTATATATTTGGATGTTTCCAGTAGTTCCGTAGTGTAACAAATAGACATGAATTGAATTGGGTATGAATAATATGTTAAATCGATGCTTGTCGTAGAATTTCGAGTGAGACAGATTAGATTTGATCGTCCGGTAGTATTAGCGAGTTTCCGGTAAAACGAGTTTCTCGCGTGACCGAGCGTAGATGACTGTAATCATGAAAATATTATTTATGATATTACGAGGGTAATTTTGGTGATTCTGGAGTAGTTCGGAGGGTTCGAGACAACCCTTCCGTACTTTTTGTTGATATTATGACCCATAGCGTCACTATTTGTACAGATTCACGGTGTTTGTTGTAACAAATTAACTATGTGACAAGGAAATTGCACTCTCATCATAATTGTGATTAGATCACCATATTATGTATAATGAAGAGAGGTCCATATGATTAGTTCTGGATGGATATGATATGAGACAGTATCGTCCACTAAGGATAATCATTAAATATCCCTAGCCGGAGCATTATCGAGACAAGGACATCGATAATGCGGAATAGGCTATATTGCCTTGTGCAGTGTGAGGGCACACCGGCATATTTCTCATATATTTAAGTATTGGATAACTTATGCAAGTGCGATAGGAGGTCGTGTTTCACCGATGGTACGGGAAACAGCTTCGCTCTGGATAGAACCCTCGAATCCCATTGTGTATTGATACTATGTTGTCTATTGTTGGATAATATGACCCATAGCGTCACTATTTGCACAGATCATTGTGTTGTTGTAGCAAATTAACTATGTAATAAGGAAATTGCACTCTCATCATTTGTGATTAGATCACCATAGATATATAAATGAAGAGAGGTCCCTATGAATAGTTCCTGGATTGAGATGATATGAGACAGTATCAGTCCACGAAGGATTAATCATTAAATATCCCTAGCCGTAGTATTATCGAGACTGGACATCGATAATGCGGAATAGGCTAGTATTGCACTTGTGTGCGTTGTGAGGGCACAACGGCATAGTTCTCATATATATAAGTATTGGATACTTGTGCAAGTGCGATAGGAGGTCGTGTTTCACCGATGGTACGGGAAACAGCTTCGCTCTGGATAGACCCTTCGGAATCCCATTGGTATTATGACTAGGTGTCTATGGGAGGCCGAAATCAAGGTAGGTGTGTATAGTCTTAACCTGAGACTTACATCGCTAATACTTACGACAATCGGTAAACTTTGGTTTTGGTGGTGGGGGATCTTAACTGGTTCTGTGTTCACCTCTTCTGGGTTTATCAGGAATCGTAGTGTATTGGATGTGATGTCAAGACGGAAGTGTCACTCCAGTCATAATGGAGATGATGTCACGCAGGATACGGTATTAGTGCTCTTAAGTGATGCGCATCCAATCGTGATATTATGACCAGGTCATGAATATCCGATTATAGAGACTAGTTACCAGACATCCGATATGTGTTTCGGACGGGGCAGACACTTATCCAGCCCCAGCCCTAGCACGTGATTATCCGATACTGGGCCGATATGCACAATACATTAGTATACTACGCTTGATACAGATCTTAATATTCTTAATGGATATGTCCGGAGAATTAGGTAGACTTGGTGCTTTGCTAGGAGTCGACCTTGTCTCGTAAATCGGTAGAACGTAGTACTTGGTACGTACGTGATTCGGATACTCCGACGACCGTATTTACTGCTTAGCCAGATTATCCGGGGATCTCATGGGTCGCTTCCCGATAATCCACCGATGACGCACAACTCGCACTCTTGAATAATCTGGGATTATACAGAAGAGAGAGAAAATTAATCTAGGATTAATTACGGAGATATTTTATCTAGGATAAAATATCGTCTAGAGAGAGATAACGATTAATTTGGAATTAATCGGTAAATTAATATATTCGATATATTAAACGAAATTAGATTTCGACGCGGAATTAAAATTAGATTTTAATTCGGGCAAACGAGTTAATTTAGAATTAATTCGTTAGCGACGTAAATAATAATTCGCTCGCTAGGCGCATTAATTTATTAAATTCGATTTAATTAACGTCGCGACGTAAGCTCGGTATTTCGGAAATATCGAACCCGAACGCGTGAGTGCACGTGGGCCCACTTTCATTTGGAAACGTGTGGGGCCCACATGACACATGTCATATTATGCATTATTTATTCTAATGCATTGCATGTAGATTGTGTACAATGCACTCAATGGTTTGCATGGAGTTTGAGTGTTTGACACTCTAAGCCATTGCATGATTTGTGTCATAAATTTATTATTAATTTAATAAATTTTATGGCATAAATATAAATTGATTTTTGGTAAATCATTTTAACTTAATACACAATTTCATCTCTCTCAAATTCTCTCCTCTCCTCACGCCAAAAACTGAAACATGTTACTGGTTTGGAACCAATTTGGCGTGACTTAGGGAAGCAAGGGTTGGATTTTCATGGTGAAAATTCAAGTGCTAGCACACTACGAGTCTTGCGAAGGTGGTAGGGAGGTTCGACCATGAGCCGGGATCCATCCCGAAGCTGGAGCTTCGTTTTCTCATCTCAAAATTCTGTTTTTGGAGGCAGTGGACTGCATGCAGTAAGCTTACCAAGGCAGTGCGTTTTTGGGCATGATTCGTCTTCAAATCGACATAACCGATCAATGTGAGTATTCCGCTATCTTCGTTGGTGTATTCACGCATGTTTTCATGTCTTGATTTGATCTTGGGACCTTAGAATAAACCCAACAATGGCATCAAGAGCTAATGTTGCAAGCATGAAAAATGTAGGGCTTAAAATTTGGGTAAATTTGTTGAGCATGATTTGAATAAATTGCTTGTTTGAGTATGCTTATAACATGTTTAAATTCATTTTGGTTGGACTAATTTGATGAAAATGATTTGGAATAATTTTCCCCATTATTACCTTGGCCGAATGTATATGATTTTTGGAGATCTTGGATTTTTTGATTTTTAATTCATTTGATGAGTTAGAATCGATTAGGTTGATGTTAATTTGAATCGAATTGGATTGGATTTCGAATTGACAAAAACCCCAAATCTTTGTTGGCCGAATGTGACTAATGCCCTAATGTCTTGGTAAATTTTGATTTTGATAATTGGATGTATTGAAATCATTCGGGATATGTATTTAATGTCGATTGCGGATTAATTGGATTGAAACCGAATCGGACACAAAATCACTCTCCTTGGCCGAGACCTTTAAGCATGTAAATGGGTTTGATTTTTCAATTTGTGTGTTGGACATATGATAATGAATCAAGCATGATTAATTGGACTAATTTGGTGTTTTAGAAATGTTGATTTAGTTGATTAATCATGTAATGCACTTTGGTAATTAAATTGGAAAATTGGATTTTTTGAATTTAATTATTTGGGCCTAATTTTGGAAATTGGATTTAATGTTGTATTTGGGCCTATTGGGCTTGATTTATCAAGTTTGGTTTAGGCCAAATGGATTGGATCCAATTGGGCCCAAAACCTTAACCATAAAGCCCAAATGCGACTAATGAACCTTTAAAGTTCAATTGGGCCTAATGGGCCAAGATTGATTTATGGGCTTATGGGGTAAATCCCGGATTGGACTTTGGTTATCGGTTTGACCCGAGTTGACCAAAAGTCCACGCCTTAAGAAATCAATCAAAAGCCCATTGGACTTTAATTGAATTGACGTTGGACGTTAATCGGTCTTTGAGACGCGTTACGATTAGATTTGGAATTTAAATCGTAAAAGGTTTATTAAATAAAAGTGTAATATTTAATTTGGAATTGAATAGTGAATTAGTATTAAATACATGTTAAATTAGATTTAATGATGTAGTTTAATTTAATTCATGAATTCGTACTTTAAGTACTTATTCGCAAAAACGAGTTTGACTCGAACAAAATCAAATCGTTGTTTGAACATTGGATGATCACTTAATTATCAGATTAATTAATTTGATTAGATTGATTGATAGCATGCTTGTGTGTGAATACGTGGTTGTGTTGAATGAATAATGTATATCGGATGGATATTAGTCGGGTGGGCAATTTTAGAAATTGTTGTAATAAATTCGATTTATTAAATTGGACCTGCGTGTCCAGCCTTATCACCTTCTTTCTCTTTGTATTCTCTTCTCACCTATTCCCCTCTATGTATATGAGGTTTCTTTAGAAGTGTAGTGTAACGGGTAGAAGTAGTACAAGTGCTAGCTTGAGTGAGAAAGGGAGAGATTTGATCTAGGATCAATGTGTTAGTATCCATCCGCATATCATTATTATTTATTTCATACTCGCTTTATTATGTATTTAGAATGCATGTTTAAGGGTGTATGATGATGAGACCTTAACAAAGATAATTAAATTGGTAGCCAATTTGCACGCGAAAATCCCTCAATTTATATTAAGCAAATATCCTTCCATTGAATGATTCTTGTTCAAGATCCGAAGTTGGCATTGGTTGTTTTTTGACCAAAGTCAAGACCTTTGTCAATCAAGGATGTACTTGAATCATGAGAGTTTTGTTGCATATCGGTGTCTTGTCCAAATCGTGATTTTTATTGGCCAAAGTCAAGATCACTTTTTGTCCAATGACATTGATTACGAAACTTTCCTCGTCAATGGGTCCCGCTTAACTGGAATCATTAGGTTTGTTTTTGGCCAAAGCCAAGGCCTAGATGATTCGGAGGATATGGTTAGGAAAATGTATTGGATACATTGACATTATACATATGTTTCGGACTTGGATGTCCACCTAACCGGATCTAGGAATTGGATGAGATCCAATTGATCTGTGAGATCTACCTAGTTAAATAGCATACAGCTTTTTATTGGCCAAAGTCAAGGGTTGTGTGTTATTTAATAGGATCCTAGCCCACTAGGAAACACGGTTTCCCGAGTACTCCACAGAGGGTTAGAGGCTCGACGAAAAATAGTGGGAGGCAAGTATTGAATTTGCAACATTCGTTCGAATACTCGCTAAACACGCTCATTTTATTTTACTCGTCATATTAATCAAAAGTATTAGTTGGACTAATATTTTATGTTGTTTTAAAAATATATATAGTTGGACTATATACAAACTCATTCAATATATAGTTGATTTTATAATTGGATTATAGTAATCAATATAATTGAATTAAAATGATAGTTGATTTTATAATTGGATTATAGTAATCAATATTAAAATTATAGTTGATTAAATAATTGGATTATTGTAATCATTATAATAAATAGTACCTTATTAAAATTGATTAAATAGTTGGACTATTGAAATCAAGAAAGAATTGAAAGGTTGAATATTTAAAATATATAATCCTTGGATTAAATGTTTAAATGATTTAATTTTCAATTGGGAATTAATAATAGGTTAATTTATTTGATAAAATAACTTATTATGACTAAGCCCATAATTAAGCAAATAGTAGAGCATAAAGTCTTTGGAAGATTTATGTGATGATGACTTTAGTGCTTAATTAATATACTTACAATAAATCTATCTTTAGATTTAAAAGTATTAAAATTGCAATTAATAATTCTTGGAGAATTAATTGACTATTCTAGTGGAGAAAAGTCAAAGTTTGCAATTGGGCATGTAGCACAAGGTGCACATCATTTCGATATTCTAAAACCCAAGGCTTGGCCAAAGGTTTGTGAAATATTGAAAAGGTAATTGACATATCCCAAAGTGACTACCATTTGGATATGGAAGACACGAAGGAATTAAAGATAGGGCGAGGCTCTAACTTTAAAAATATTTGTCAAAGTTATGTTTACTACTAGTATTAAAATTGGATTTTAAATACTTAGTGTGGTACATAATACATATATGTATTGACGTTCAGAATCCGCTGTGAGCTGGATACTGGCTTCAAGCCGAGATTTCTCTGCGAATTGGAAACGGGACGAAAGTCGCTGTTTCGACCGTAGATACCTAAGTTTAGGAACTACCCTTTGGGTATGTACTTAAATTAGGAAATGTTATAATGTAACTAGTTTGACTAGAGACATTATCTCTATATCAGTGTTTAATCCGATGCGGATAAAACCTTTATATTCTAGAACACTAAAGTGTTTCATTATATAAAGATGATACTGAGATAAATACATTAGATGTAAATAACATAATTTATATTTTGAATATAAATAAAATCTCAAACATATAAATGACAAATAAATAGCTCAAATTGATTTGATCAATAGAGACTTATTTGTGGCATTGTTGTCTAGGACACAATTAAACAAGACTCGTATATCCACACTTTTTAAGAGTGGGTACTAGGACTGATTTGACTATTCAAATAAGGTCTACGAATCTAGTTTTTTAGGTTAAAAACCTAAAATACTATTTACTTGGTAATAGTAAAAGGGCCACCGATCTGTTAGCCCTATTCATGGTGAAGTAAGTGGGCCCATATCTAGCTAGGCTAGATGTGAACATGAATTTTTCGTGACCTTAACGGATGTAGCATCACGTTGTGGTTATGTGTTTCTTTTGAAGAACACAGATCGGAAACTTTTGAGTTTTCGACACGAAGTAAACAAACAGATCGGCTATAGTATTATTCCGCGGTAAGACCGTAATGGAAAATACTTAAGCAGTAAGTTTCATATATAATGAAAGAGTACGTGTTCTTTCATATGAGGACTCCTCCCGAGACACGTCAGTTAGACGGTGTGTCTGAACTAAAACCGAATTTTGTTGGACATGATAAGGTTTATCACGAGTCGCTCTGAGCTACATTTCCTTCAACAGGATATGTATTAACAGTGCAAAACTTATTTAGAATAAGGTTCCATATAAATCTGTTTGACAGATATCATATAGGATATGAACAGGGAAGAAACGAGGTTTCTCATTCCTGATAATTTGGGTATGCCAGGCATAGCGTTTGGATGATACCAAACTAAGGACCCAAATTGGATAAGTGCCAATATAGGTTATCCTAAGGGAAACCTTAAGTATAGTACTTATAAATCCCACATGAGAACAATGTAATTGTTGCTCACCATGCGGTTTTCCTGAGAGGAATACCGATATGCAGTGGTCAGTGGGAGGATAGTGATACTCGATGAAAATCGGAGTAATACTGTTCAAGGCACGAAGTCCTTAATGGAACACAAACAGTTCATCTATGATGAAACTATACCATTAATCTTCAAATACACAAGAAACTAGTAGATCGGATAGAGTCAGAAAACAACCTAGGGTATGGGTTTCTGATCTAACCTCATAAAGATGTCAATCTTATGGAGGTGTACCATCCGACTACGTTATGAGGAAGTGATACGAGGTATCGACTCCTGTTATGGCAAAGTGCCATGAGTCCGAAATGGATTCCATGTATAACAACTATTTTGGATACTAGTTGTTGTACCACAAGGCGTTGTGCCTATGGTACATTAAACGTCTTCAAGGAAGACATACATGGATGGCAACATACCAACGTACAAAGCTAGGCTTTTGACGGAAAGGTATCGTTATCAACATTGTGTTAATAACGGTTCAACCTTTTACCTGTTGCCATGGTAAATCCATTTTGAAGATGCTTGTTGATAACTGTATATTTCATTTATGAAATATGTCAGTTACAAATCAAAATCGCTTTCCTGAAAAGGAAACCTTTTGGAGGATGTTTACAACATCCTGACGATTTTGTATAACCGACAAACAAGGTTTGCGGGTTATTCGATCCATGTTTGGATTGAAGCAAGCATAAGGTTCTTGGAACTGTCGTTTTGAAATAATCATAATGGTTTATGATTTGACTCAAAACGAAATAATTCTTGTGTATATAAGGAGGTTAGTGGGAGAGCGCACTGACAGTGAAATTCCCATAAAGCAATTGGTTGAAAGCTTGGCTTTCAATAGAAATTCTCCGTAGAATTCTGGGGAGTAACAACCTTTATTCAAGGAATAAAGATCTACTGGGATAGATTTGGAGTTGTTAACACTCTCTGGGAAATTGTACATTTAAAATGTACTTGTATTGGTGTCTCATACGCTTCGAGCATATGGAGTCACAATCGGGTCAATCCAAGTGATAGTCACTGGATTGAAGTTAAGAACATCTGTTAGTATCTGAGAGAACTAAAGATGTTGTCTAAACTATGGAGAAGGAGAACTTGAAGTGACTGGGATCACTGCTGCAAGTTTCCAAACAATTAAATACTACGGTACTATAAAGTTTGAATAAGGGACAGTGAGCTGGAAATCTTCCTAGCAAGATAACTGTTGCCGAATAAACAACAAATGCGGATTATTGCTGCAGCTGAGGCAGCAATAGAAGCCATTGGGTCGAAAATAAATCTAATTAGATTAGATATAGTTCTGTTAGCAGCTGAGCTAGGCGTCAGCACAGGCTAAGGAATTAAAGGTCTCATCGACGATCCAGATATATACTTCTATATCATCTGATTCGTTCGGATCATACATCGTGGCGATGTGATGATCGTGTAAATCGCGTCAGACGATAATTAAGACAAATCCGCTGACGAAAACCTTTCCTCAGCAATTTGAGCGAATTGTACATAGTTCGGGTGTTAGACACTCGAGTGACTGGCTATGTGCCAAGTGGGAGATTGTTGGATAATATGACCCATAGCGTCACTATTTGCACAGATCATTGTGTTGTTGTAGCAAATTAACTATGTAACAAGGAAATTGCACTCTCATCATTTGTGATTAGATCACCATAGATATATAAATGAAGAGAGGTCCCTATGATTAGTTCCTGGATTGAGATGATATGAGACAGTATCAGTCCACGAAGGATTAATCATTAAATATCCCTAGCCGTAGTATTATCGAGACTGGACATCGATAATGCGGAATAGGCTAGTATTGCACTTGTGCGCGTTGTGAGGGCACAACGGCATAGTTCTCATATATATAAGTATTGGATACTTGTGCAAGTGCGATAGGAGGTCGTGTTTCACCGATGGTACGGGAAACAGCTTCGCTCTGGATAGACCCTTCGGAATCCCATTGGTATTATGACTAGTGTCTATGGGAGGCCGAAATCAAGGTAGGTGTGTATAGTCTTAACCTGAGACTTACATCGCTAATACTTACGACAATCGGTAACTTTGGTTTTGGTGGTGGGGGATCTTAACTGGTTCTGTGTTCACCTCTTCTGGGTTTATCAGGAATCGTAGTGTATTGGATGTGATGTCAAGACGGAAGTGTCACTCCAGTCATAATGGAGATGATGTCACGCAGGATACGGTATTAGTGCTCTTAAGTGATGCGCATCCAATCGTGATATTATGACCAGGTCATGAATATCCGATTATAGAGACTAGTTACCAGACATCCGATATGTGTTTCGGACGGGGCAGACACTTATCCAGCCCCAGCCCTAGCACGTGATTATCCGATACTGGGCCGATATGCACAATACATTAGTATACTACGCTTGATACAGATCTTAATATTCTTAAAGGATATGTCCGGAGAATTAGGTAGACTTGGTGCTTTGCTAGGAGTCGACCTTGTCTCGTAAATCGGTAGAACGTAGTACTTGGTACGTACGTGATTCGGATACTCCGACGACCGTATTTACTGCCAGATTATCCGGGGATCTCATGGGTCGCTTCCCGATAATCCACCGATGACGCACAACTCGCACTCTTGAATAATCTGGGATTATACAGAAGAGAGAGAAAATTAATCTAGGATTAATTACGGAGATATTTTATCTAGATAAAATATCGTCTAGAGAGAGATAACGATTAATTTGGAATTAATCGGTAAATTAATATATTCGATATATTAAACGAAATTAGATTTCGACGCGGAATTAAAATTAGATTTTAATTCGGGCAAACGAGTTAATTTAGAATTAATTCGTTAGCGACGTAAATAATAATTTCGCTAGGCGCAATTATTTATTTAAATTCGATTTAATTAACGTCGCGACGTAAGCTCGGTATTTCGGAAATATCGAACCCGAACGCGTGAGTGCACGTGGGCCCACTTTCATTTGGAAACGTGTGGGGCCCACATGACACATGTCATATTATGCATTTTTTTTCTAATGCATTGCATAAGATTGTGTACAATGCACTCAATGGTCTTGCATGGAGTTTGAGTGTTTGACACTCTAAGCCATTGCATGATTTGTGTCATAAATTTTATTATTAATTTAATAAATTTTATGGCATAAATATAAATTGATTTTTGGTAAATCATTTTAACTTAATAATACAACAATCATCTCTCTCAAATTCTCTCCTCTCCTCACGCCCAAAAACTGAAACATGTTACTGGTTTGGAACCAAAAGGCGTGACTTTAGGGAAGCAAGAGTTGGATTTTCATGGTGAAAATTCAAGTGCTAGCACACTACGAGTCTTGCGAAGGTGGTAGGGAGGTTCGACCATGAGCCGGGATCCATCCAACGAAGCTAGGAGCTGCGTTTCTCATCTCAAACTTCTTTTTTGGAGGCAGTGGACTGCATGCAGTAAGCTTCCAAGGCAGTGCGTTTTTGGGCATGATTCGTCTTCAAATCGACATAACCGATCAATGTAAGTATTCCGCTATCTTCTTTGGTGTATTCACGCATGTTTTCATGTCTTGTTTGATCTTGGGACCTTAGAATAAACCAACATCTATGGAGGCCGAAATCAATGTAGGTGTGTATATCCCCTTAACCTGAGACTTGCATCGCTAATACTTGCGATATCGGTAGACTTTGGTCTTGGTGGTAACAAGGGCTTTAACCGGCTCTTTGTCAACCGCTTCTTGGGTTTTATCAGAGACAGTCGTAGTGTATTGGGTGGATTTCGAGACGGAAGTATCACTTCATTATAGTGAGATGATGTCAGCAGATACGGTATGAGTATCTTAAGTGCTGTCCGGCCACGATATAATTATGACAAGGTTCATGTATATCCGATTATAGAGACTAGTTACCAGACCTCCGACATGTTGCTTTCGTACGGGGCAGACACTTATCCAGCCCCAGCCCTAGCACGTGACTATCCGATACTGGGCTGTATACACAATACTACGGTATACTACGCTGATACAGATCTATATTTCCTGTAAGAATATTTCTGGAGAATTGGGTAGGCATGCGCTTTGCTAGAAGCCAACCTTGTCTTGTAAATCGGTATAAACGTATACGAGGTACTTACGTGTTCGTAGTCCGACGACCGTATTTACTGCCAACATATCCGGAGATCTCATGGGTCGCTTCCTGAAGATTCATCGATGATGTATAACTGCACTATAATTAATCTGGGATTAATTAGAAGAGAGAGAAAAAAAATTATCTGGGATTAATTGCGGAGATATTTATCTCGGATAAAATTTAATTAAATAAGAGAACGATTAATTTGGAATTATCGATAAATTAATATATTCGATATATTAATCGAAATTGATTTCGACGCGGAATTAAAATTAGATTTTAATTCAGGCGAACGAATTAATTTAGAATTAATTAGTTAGCGACGTGAATAGTGATTTCACTATGCGTATCATTTAATTACGACGCGACGGAAAATTCGTTAAATTTGAATTAGCAAACCCGAGCCCGAGAGTGATTGCGAGCGCATTCGCATTTCGAATTCGAGCGCGGCACGCAAGTCACATCAAGCGTCAAATCGCTAGTCGCATCAATCGTCAAGAGTCACTTGTCACTTTGAGTGATGTGACATGACATGTTGTCACTTATTAAAGTGTTGGATTTGATGTGAATAGTTGATTTGAGTTGATGAAAAGCTTTTAAAAGCATGAAATGAAATATAACATTATTTATTTCTTGCTTTTTGACTTTTGTATTAAAGTAATATATGTTTTATTTATTATTTTACTTGTAAATATATAAAACAAAAAGGTAAAGCTTTTCTCTCTCTCTCACATGCAAGATATACGCACTTCTCTTTTTTCCCTCTCTTTTCAATCTTCCTCTCCTTCACGGCTTCAAGCCGATTTTGCTGCTCAAAAAGTTTCTGGTTTCACCGAATTTGTGAGAAGCAAGGAAGAATAGTAGTGCTAGCACACACCATGAGTGATACATAGGTGATAGGGAAACGAATTTGTGAGCTTGGAATCCATTTTGGAGCTTGAAGCTTGGAGCTTCAATGGTGTCTCCCATGGCCGATTCTTGGAGGAGGAAGCCCCCGAGCCATGCAGCACACCACCATGCGCAGCCCACTGCCGAGCTCCCAAGGGCAGTGCGTTTTTGTTCTTCATTTCATCAAGACCCATCAATGTGAGTATGAATTCCGCCTTACTCCTTTGTGTATTCAACTCGTTTTTATGCATGTTTGTGATCCTTGGGACTTGATTGAAATCCAACACTTTTACGGAAACTTTTCCGTAAGATTTCCCGCAAACGCGTAAAATAAGAATCTAGGTTATCCGGCTAGTTGGAATAGTATAGAAAGATATGTATTAGAGTAATAAAGCTTAAACCGTAGTATCAGAGATGACTCAAGTGGTCCGGGGAGGTCCAGAAGTTTAGTATTTATGGGTTGAATGTTCCGCAAATAGCGGTTCTGACATGTTTTGTTATTTGTTTGACAGATCAGACCCGGATCGCGGGCGTTCGCCTAGCCAGATAAGTAACTCATGTTATAAATACTTAAGAGATTTATTATTGTTCGGAATTACTAATATCATAAGTTGTAGATATTTATGTGCATGAAACATATAAACATATAAATATAAAGATGAATGTAGAAGAAAGAAGCATGTGTAATTATATACACATATAGATAAGAACAAGCAATTATAAGCAAGGGTATGAGTAAGAGGTAAATATGAGCATATAGAAGTATAGAGATACATATGTAGGTATAAACCAGTATGTATATTTAGATAAGAGCATATGAATAAGGTCATAAATATAATTTAATGAGACTTGGGTTTGGGGGTTGTAGAAACTACACCCTAGGGAATGGGATTAAAGTTATAAATGAGACAAACATATATGAACTAGTGTTATGAAGGAAAGTTTGTAATTTATGCATTATATAGGAATATTAGCAACCTGAGTATGGATACGAGTATATAAAGTGATAAAGAGCATAAATGAGTAGTATATGCATAGCATGAGAATATATAAAAGATTATGACATGAGATTCTTGAGCACAAGTTGATAGTTAGAAAATGGAAAATCAGATTAAGAACTAAGACATTGGAACTCATATACGTTTGATGTCTGATATAGTAGTAGAGCTTCGATTGTATGTGTATGAATATAAATTATGCAATATATTGATTGTGAGCCACCGGCAAGATAAGTTATAGAGGTAAGCCAAGTTATCATGGTTTGAAAGTGTGCATGCATACATAAATATAGATATGTATGAATGTAAGATAAATTCAGCATGTTTTAGTTTGAGCAAGCATTCTATTGATATTTGAGCATATAGTTTGTAAGATCATTATGGATGGAGTCATGGCTAGAGTAGAGAGGAGCATAAGAATTGCATATATGCATGTGCATATGTGTGTGTGTTAAGGTTTTCAGAGATTGAGTTGCAATTAACAATGTTTTTGAAATTCAAAATGTTTTAAAGAAAAGTTGTAGATGCTTTTGAAAGAAAAGTATTTCGGAAATTTTTTTTTACAGTTTTGAGATTCGATTACGTCTCAAAAATTCAAAATGTTTGGCTATATGAGAGATTCTCCTTGTGAATGTTTAATGTGTGATAAATATTTTAAGGAAATAACATGTTGAAATGATTACATGTGTATGTATGCATGATCAGTGATAGTAGGTTAAGTATCTGACAGAGATAATATTTTAATACAACCGACTTGATGATATTTCAAAGAAAGTAAGAATAAGAGGTTTTAAATTAAAGGCCAGAACTAGATACAAAGTAAATATATAGAAAAGTGGAAAGATATTAAAGTAACGTAGTGGATACGTAATGAATCTTGGTACAATATATGGATTTATAGAGCTAAATGATCATAGTATAGATGTTCAAAGTTTAAGTATGAAACAAGATGTAATGTGTGTGAGTTAGGACATAGTATTGAAAGACTTGCCGCAAACGCGTAAAACAAGAATCTAGGTTATTCGGCTAGTTGGAATAGTATTGAAAGATATGTATTAGAGTAATGAAGCTTAACCGTAGTATCAGAGATGACTCAGGTGTTCCGGGGAGGTCCAGAAGTTTAGTATAGATGGGTTGAAAGTTCCACAAATAGCGGTTCTGACATGTTTTGTTATTTGTTTGACAGATCGGACCCGGATCGCGGGCGTTCACCTAGCCAGGTAAGTAACTCATGTTATGAATACTTAAGAGATTTATTATTTTTCGGAATTACTAATATCATAAGTTGTAGATATTTATATGCATGAAACATATAGACATATAAATATAAAGATGAATGTAGAAGAAAGAAGCATGTGTAATTATATACACATATAGATAAGAACAAGCAATTATAAGCAAGGGTATGAGTAAGAGATAAGTATGAGCATATAGAAGTATAGAGATACATATGTAGGTATAAACCAGTATGTATATTTTGATAAGAGCATATGAATAAGGTCATAAATATAATTTAATGAGACTTGGGTTTGGGGGTTGTAGAAACTACACCCTAGGGAATGGGATTAAAGTTATAAATGAGACAAACATATATGAACTAGTGTTATGAAGGAAAGTTTGTAATTTATGCATTATATAGGAATATTAGCAACCTGAGTATGGATACGAGTATGTAAAGTGATAAAGAGCATAAATGAGTAGTATATGCATAGCATGAGAATATATAAAAGATTATGACATGAGATTCTTGAGCACAAGTTGGTAGTTAGAAAATGGAAAATCAGATTAAGAACAAAGACATTGGAAGTCATATACGTTTGATGTCTAATATAGTAGTAGAGCTTCGATTGTATGTGTATGAATATAAATTATGCAATATATTGATTGTGAGCCACCGGCAAGGTAAGTTATAGAGGTAAGCCATGTTATGATGGTTTGAATGCATACATAAATATAGATATGTATGAATGTAAGATAAACTCAGCATGTTTTAGTTTGAGCAAGCATTCTATTGATATTTGAGCATATAGTTTGTAAGATCATTATGGATGGAGTCATGGCTAGAGTAGAGAGGAGCATAAGAATTGCATATATGCATGCGCATATGTGTGTGTGTGTTAAGATTTTCAGAGATTGAGTTGCAGTTAACAATGTTTTTGAAATTCAAAGTGTTTTAAAGAAAAGTTGTAGATGCTTTTGAAAGAAGAGTATTTCGGAAAAGTTTTTTTTACAGTTTTGAGATTCGATTTACGTTTCAAAAATTTATCAGCAGTTTTACGTGGTTTTCGGGGCATGAGGTAAAACCTCACCCCAGTATATAACTTGAGATACAGTTCGGGATTGACAGATACTTTGTAATTGACGGATATAGTAGCATGTGCACATGTGGAGGACTGAGGGGACTCTCTCAGATCCTCGAGCAGGACTAGGGGCTACAGGGTCCCCAAATCCTGATTTCAGAGCTGGGTGGCTACACTGCAGTTGAGTTATGGTCCTGGGTGTAGATATCTACGTTGCCAGTTGAGTATTGGTCCTGGACGTAGGGTACCACCAGTTCTAGTGATGCCCAGTTGAGTGATGGTCCTGGGTATCGAGTACACACAGTTGAGTGATGGTCCGGGTGCATAACAGTTTTCAGTTTTAGATTTTCAGTACACAGTTTTCAGATTTTCAGTGCCTAGATTTCAGAAACCAGTTTACAGTATACGGTTTTCAGAAACAGAGTTTAGAAACAGTTTTTCAGATTACAGTTTTCAGTTTTAAGATACAGTTTACAATTTCAAGATACAGCTGTCAGTTTTCTTTAGATACAGATCTCAGTTTTCAAGTGTATTTTTCAGTCTTCAGATACAGTTTTCCAAAAAGAGAAAGTAAAGTAAAGTTTTCAGCAAAGAAACTTTTAGATAATAGTTTTTCAGAAAGAGTTTTCAAAGAGAATCTTCTAAAGACATAGCATGTTGAGTAAAGTATGATTTGCAATTAGTGCATATAAATCATGTATTCTAGTAAGTTATTTAAGATGCATATAGTTGATGATAATGCATTATAGCATGAGACATTTAGATGCATATAGCTAACATTGATACATGGTATCATCATTATGTTTATATGTATTTATTGATGATGTTGGTATGAGATGTTTGGCTATATGAGAGATTCTCCTTGTGAATGTTTAATGTGTGATAAATATTTTAAGGAAATAACATGTTGAAATGATTACATGTGTATGTATGCATGATCAGTGATAGTAGGTTAAGTATCTGACAGAGATAATATTTTAATACAACCGACTTGATGATATTTCAAAGAAAGTAAGAATAAGAGGTTTTAAATTAATGGCCAGAACTAGATACAAAGTAAATATATAGAAAAATGGAAAGATATTAAAGTAACGTAGTGGATACGTAATGAATCTTGGTACAATATATGGATTTATAGAGCTAAATGATCATAGTATAGATGTTCAAAGTTTAAGTATGAAATAAGATGTAAGAGTGTATGAGTTAGAACATAAATCTTGTAATAAGTGGTATCATCTAAACTTGAATGAGAGTTTTGCAGTTAGCTTAGATTTGAGAATTACGTGAGACTACATAGACAATTTAAGTCATCAATGTATTAAGAAATAAACCTTGTATGATGTTTGTATGTTTAATCTAGGAGCATAGTTACTTACTGAGTCATTATGACTCACACCACCACAGTTTGTAGTTTTGCAGGTCAGTAGCTGTCATATGGAACCAGCAAATGCTCGGTGAAGACTTTGAAGACGGTGGATCACCCCAATTGTAGTCAAGAGAGTCCTGGGTCGAGTTATGGGTCCTCATGGCCCTTTGTATGGTTTTTGTATTTTCATATCATTTGTATAAGTCATGTAATAGTATAGTTTAATTTTGAGTTCTGGCCGGAGGCCAAGTGGTTTATATTTTGTTCATTGAGTCCAGGCCTGAGGACTTGTTGATGAATGCATTGATGTTGAGTTACCGGCCTGAGGCCGAGATTGTATGTTCCTGCTGTATATGGATGCTGGCTACAGGCCAGGTTGCATGATGTTGCAAATACAATCATGCCGAAATTTCGTTAGAATCAGAGGCTTATGGAGGAGGGTTTAGCCTGTCTCCCGCCGGTAGCATCCTGGTCTAGGCGGGATGTTACACAATTGGAATTTATAACGTGCTTAAATCAACTAAGTAGTTTAATTAAAATTGGTCCAGTCGTTGAATTCTAAATTTTTAACCTGTTAGTGAACTAATATTTTAAGTGTTAAAATAAATTAGGTCACTAATATTTTAAATGTTAAAATAAATTAGTTTAATTAAGTAAAATATTAGTTGAGACTAATCAGAATTAGTGAATAAAATTTTAAGAGTTAAAATTGGTTAGATCACTATAATCCACTGGTATTAATTAGGTTATGTTTTAGCTGTGCATAATCTAAATAAATTAGATACTAGTGTAATAGAAACCTTAAACTCTAAAATAGTGAGCGAGAGAGGGATATATCACAATATATCCCGCGATATCCATTGTTAGTCCAAAAATGTGAGATTCAAAATGAGCCTCGAGATGGCTTTGTTTTCGTCCCCTACGATTATATCCTTTATTTGGTCAATATCAGGTTTGGATTCCGAGAAGATAGAAACTCTAGATGTATTTGGTGATTTGACTTACCCTACGGCGGTAGTTGGTTAATATAGGAATAATAGTTATTTTTACATATATTAATTAATTGAGATTGTCTCGATCTATCATGCGAATACTTGACCTAACCTACAACATCATTTATTTGTGGGATGATAGATTTATGTGGTATAGTAATTCTCGTAGGTTTCTAATTCATTATACATGATTCATGAATCATGTTTAATTTTATGCCTAAATGATTGATGATTTTAATATATGATGAATGTAAATTAAATACTTGTTTATTTATTTATTTCAGACATGATTTCACCAATTAATGCAATTCTCTCAAACAACAAATTAACCAGAGAAAAATATGTAAAATGGAAAAGTAAAATAAACACCATATTTGTCTGCGAAGACCTTAAGTTTATCCTGACAGAGGAATGTCCTCTTGAGCCGGAATAACTGTTGGCAAAGCTGTACGTGATGCCTATCAAAAATGGGTCGCGACCGATGAGAAAACCCACTGTTACTTGCTAGTAGGGATGTATGAGGTTTTTGCTATAAAGCATGACCTAATGGTTACAACATATTTAATAATGCAGTCATTAAAATATATGTTTGGGCAACCTTCGGAGCGACAACGTCATGAGGCCATGGTCTCATTGATGACCGATAGGATGAAAAAATAGACATCAGTCTGAGAGCATGTCTTAAGGATGATGACTTTTCTCAATATGGTTGAAACTCATGGAGCTCGTATTGACGAGCATAGCCAGGTTACCGTGATCATGGAAACTCTTCTAAAGAGTTTCCTACAGTTTAAAATCAACTATGTTATGAACAAGTTATCTTTTACTTTGACCCAACTGTTAAATAAACTCACACATTACGAGTCTGTGCTTGTGGATCCTCGCAAGCCCAGTAGAGAGGCAAATGTTGCCGAATCTTCTAAATCTGCAAAGAAGAAGAAGAAAAACAATGGGAAGGGAAAAGCAAAGGAAAAACCTATGAAAAAGAAGAAGAAGAAAAACAATGGGAATGGAAAGGCAAAGGTAAAGCCTATGAAAAAAAAGAAGAAGAAAAATAAAGGGAAGGCAAAGCCTATGATAAAGAAGAATAAGAAAGGCTCCAAGGATGCCAAGCCCAAAGGAAATTATTTTCATTGCAAAAAAGATGGGCATTGTTAAAGAAATTGTCCTAAATACCTTGCAGAGCCGAAAGAAAAAAAGGCTACAGGTTGTAGACATTGTATTTTTGCATGAGCCCGGTGATGAGCCTCGTATGAAGCCACTACTTGAAAAGTTGAGGAAGTTACGAAAAATGAATGCCGGAAGGAAGGAAAACATCCAAAATTAACACCTCATCGGATTTATACTCACTAGCCAGCCTGGGATTCGCTCGGTCAGTTTCTATTTCAAACCTCAGCCTCAGCCCATCGGCCCTTGACGCAACCTCATAGTTTGCTCCCCCAGCCTCGGCCCATCCACATGATCAAAACTCCATTTTATTATTTCGCCTTTATTTTTTTATTTATCTTTTTTATCTATTTATTCACTTTTATTGTCATTTTATGGTATATCGGATGGAAACCCAGACGTAAATTCCGTAGCCGAATCCGAATGGACGGTAGTGCGGTTTGTACTTGGGATACTGTTGGTTTCTATAATATGTCCCAAGGAAAGATTAAGCATTCATGAAATACAACAAAGAATATATATAAAAGACGAAGTATGGCGGAATCATACTTACAATGCTTTGTTGATGAAGAAAAACAAACCAAATGGAAGCTCCAAGGTGGATGACTTTCGGCCAAGGAAGACAAGAAGAAGGAAGCTCCAAGCTTTGTGTATTCCTTGCTCTATGATGGTTTCCCTATCACCTCTTTTGATCCCTTGAAGGTGCTAGCCTTGTATGTTCCAAACAATAACCTTTTCTTCAAGCTTTTGGCAACCAAAATGAAGAAGATGAAGACCAAAACTGCATGCAGTTTTCGGCCAAGTGAGAGAGAAGAGAGTTTTTTTTTCTTTTGTTCTTATTGATTTTTGATACCAAAAATCAATTTATATTTATGCCATAATATTTATTAAATAATAATAAATCTATGACACAAGCCATGCAAAGGCTTAGAGTGTCAAACACTCTAATTCCATGCATAACATTTGAGTGAATTACACACTATCACCATGCAATGCATCATCAATATAATAATACATATAATGACATGTGTCATGTGGGCCCCACACGTTTCCAAATGAAAGTGGGCCCACGTGCACTCACGCGTTCGGGTTCGATATTTCCGAAATACCGAACTTGCGTTGCGACGTTAATTAAATCGAATTTAAATAAATAATCGCTCCTAGCGAAATTATTATTTACGTCGCTTACGAATTAATTCTAAATTAACTCGTATGCCCGAATTAAAATCTAATTTTAATTTCGCGTCGAAATCGAATTTCAATTATTATATCGAATATAATAATTTTACTGATTAATTCCAAATTAATCGTTCTCTCTCTCTAAATAAGGCACTTTATCCGAGATAAAGTTTCTCCGCAATTAATCCAAGATTAATTAAGTTCGAATCAAATATCATAGGTGAATCTTCAGGAAGCGACCCAAGAGATCTCCGGATATGTTGGCAGTGAATACGGTCGTCGGATAATCCGAACACGCACGTACCTCGTACTACGTCTTACCGATTCACAAGACAAGGTTGGCTTCTAGCAAAGCGCCATGCCTACCCAATTCTCCAGAAATATTCTTATAGGAATATAAGATCTATATCAAGCGTAGTATACCGTAGTATTGCGTACATCGATCCAGTATCGGATGATCACATGCTAGGCCTGGGGCTGGAGATGTGTCTGCCCCGTACGAACATATATCGGACATCAAGCAACTAGTCTCTTTAAATCGGACAATCCTGACCTTGTCATATTGTCCCGACGGTTGCAACCTTTTATAGAGTACTAGTTCTGTGTCCTGCGTGATCATCACCTCCATATGTCTGAAGCGATACTTCCATCTTGACATCACATCCAGTACACTACGATTCTCGATAAACCCAGAAGAGGTGTACACAGAACCGGTTAAGGTCCCCAACCACCAAAACCAAAGTTTACCGATTGTCGCAAGTACTAGCGATGTAAGTCTCAGGTTAAGACCATATACACCTACCCTGATGCGGCTCCCATAGACACGAGACATACTACCAATGGGATTCCGGGGGGTCTATCCAGAGCGAAGCTGTTTTCCGTACCATCGGTAAAAACAACCTTCCTATCGCACTTGCATAAGTATCCAATACTTAAATATATGAGAACTATGCCGTTGTGCCCTCACAACGTGCACAAGCGCAATACTAGTCTATTCCGCATTATCGATGTCCAGTCTCGATAATACTACGACTAGGGATATTTAATGATTAAACCTTTGGGGACTGATACTGTCTCATATCATTCTCAGTCCAGGTACTAATCATATGGACTTTCGCCATTTATAACTCAAAGTAAATAATATTACAAAACGGCAAAAGGCAATTTCATTATCACATAGTTAATTTTGTACAATAATACAATATCATTTACAAACAGTGACGCTATGGGACATAATGTCTAACAATCTCCCACTTGGCCTATAGCCAGTCACTCAAGCATCTAATACCCGAACTATGTATGTGTCGTTCAAAAACTTGCTGTAGAACAGCTTTCGTCAGCGGATCTGCAATGTTGTCATCTGATGTGACCTTCTCGACTTTTACATCGCCACGATGTATAATCTCCCGAATCAGATGATAACGTCGAAGAACATGCTTGGACCGTTGATGAGACCTTGGTTCCTTAGCCTGTGCTATAGCCCCGTTATTGTCACAATACAATGGAACGGGCTCAGCTGCTAACGGAACTACTCCTAATCCGATTAGGAACTTTCGGATCCAAACTGCCTCCTTTGCTGCTTCAGATGCAGCGATGTACTCCGCTTCTGTTGTTGAATCGGCAACAGTATCTTGCTTGGAAGATTTCCAGCTCACTGCTCCGTTATTCAAGCAAAAAATGTACCCGGATTGCGACTTGTAGTCATCCTTGTCGGTTTGGAAACTTGCATCGGTATACCCAGATACCGCAAGTTCTCCACCTCCATAAATTAAGAAAGCATCCTTAGTTCGTTTAAGATACTTAAGGATATTCTTAACTGCTATCCAGTGACCTTCACCTGGATCGGCCTGATAGCGACTGCACATGCTCAAAGCATATGAGACATCAGGTCGTGTACATATCATGGCATACATGATCGATCCGACTGCCGAGGCGAACGGTATCCGACTCATGTGGTCTCTCTCTTCCTGAGTCTTAGGACACATGTCCTTAGACAGAGAGGTACCACGTACCATTGGAACAATCCCCTCTTGGATTGTTCCATGTTGAATCTCTTCAACACTTTATCAATGTATGTACTCTGGGAGAGTCCAAGCAGCTTTCTAGATCTATCCCTGTAGATCTTTATTCCAAGAATAAAGGCTGCTTCTCCCAGATCTTTCATGGAGAATTTTAATGAAAGCCAAGCTTTCACCGACGTTAGCATGGGAATGTCATTGCCTATAAATACGTCGTCGACATAAAGGACAATAAAAGTAAGTGCTCTCCCACTAACCTTCTTGTATACACAAGGGTCATCTGCGTTTTGCACGAAATCATATTCTTTTATGATCTCATCAAAACGCTGATTCCATGACCGTGATGCTTGCTTCAATCCATAAATGGATCGATTTAACTTACAAACCTTGTTTGCAAGTCTAGGTACGATAAAACCGTCAGGTTGTTGCATATAAACATCCTCCAAAAGGTTTCCGTTAAGGAAAGCGGTTTTAACGTCCATCTGCCATATCTCGAAGTCGAAATATGCAGCTATTGCAAGCATTATCCGAATGGATTTAATCATGGCAACGGGTGAGAAGGTTTCGTCATAATCAATACCATATTGTTGACGATACCCCTTCGCTACAAGCCTAGCCTTGTACGTTTGTACGTTGCCATCCATGTCGGTCTTCTTCTTGAAGATCCATCTGCATCCAATAGGCTTTACGCCTTCTGGTGCATCAACCAGTGTCCAAACTTGGTTGGCGTACATGGAATCCATCTCGGACTTCATGGCTTCTTGCCATAAAGCGGAATCGATATTTTGTATCGCTTCCTCATACGTAGCCGGCTCATTATCCTCAATAAGATTAATATCTATATGAGGTGAGATCAGGAACCCATACCTCTCAGGTACTGTTCTGACTCTCTCCGACCTACGCGGTCCTTGTGTATGTGAAGTTTGTGGTACAGACTCATCCCGGATGGTCTGTTCTTGTTCCGTCGTTGATTCATTGCCAGGAACAGTATCACTACGATCTTCATCGAGTTCTACTTTCCTCCCACTTACCACTGCATTTAGGAATTCCTTCTCAAGGAAAAACCGCATGTAGAGCAACAAATACTTTGTTCTCTGTGGGTAATAGAAGTAATATCCTTTGGTTTCCCTAGGATATCCAACGAAAAGGCATTTATCAGATTTGGGTTCAAGTTTGGTGCCTTCCAAACGTTTAACATATGCCCAGCATCCCCAAATCTTTAGGAAAGAGAAACCTGGTTTCCTTCCTGTCCATATCTCATATGGGGTCTGTTAACAGACTTCGACGGTACCTTATTCAAAATAAGTATAGCACTGTTTAATGCGTATCCCCAGAAGGATATTGGTAGCTCAGTGCGACTCATCATTGACCTCACCATGTCCAACAAGGTGCGGTTTCTCCGTTCGGACACACCGTTTAATTGTGGTGTTCCAGGAGGAGTCCACTGTGAAAGAATACCATATTCTTTCAAGTAATCTTGAAACTCATAACTTAAGTATTCGCCACCACGGTCTGACCGTAATGTCTTGATACTCATCCCTGTTTGTTTCTCCACTTCGTGTCGAAACTCTTTGAATTTCTCAAAAGTTTCCGACTTGTGTCTCATAAGATACACATAACCGTAACGAGATGCATCATCTGTAAAGGTTACGAAGTAGTGAAATCCACCTCTAGCCTGGCTAGACATGGGCCCGCATACGTCAGTATGAACGAGAGCTAACAGTTCTGTGGCACGTTCACCTTTACCGCTAAAAGGTGATTTAGGCATTTTGCCTAAAAGACAAGATTCGCAGACGTCATATGAATTGGGATCAAATTCGTCCAAGTACCCACTCTTTGAAAGTGTGGATATGCGAGTCTTGTTGATGTGTCCTAGACGACAATGCCACATATAAGCTTCATCTTTTAGATTACTCTTTTGAGCCTTTTGTTTGTCATTTTAGGAGATTCATTTATATTCAAAATATAAAGACCGTTATTTGCAACAGCTGTGCAAATTTCTGCATCATTTTTATATAAATAACACCCAGTGTTCCTGAATACAAAAGTGTAACCCTGCTGGGTTAACAAGGATACAGATATAATATTCCTAGTTAAACTAGGTACAAAATAACAGTTCAAAAGTTTAAGTTCATGCCCTGAGGGCAGTACTAAAACAAAAGTCCCTACGGCCAAAACAGCAACTGGTGTTCCGTTTCCGACCCGTAGATCCATCTCCCCTGATGCCAGCACCCTGCTATCATGCAGATCCTGCACATCAGTACAAATATGAGCACCACAACCAGAATCAAAAATCCAATTTTTAAAACTAGAAGTATTCATATTTATCTCAATAACAAACATACCAGAGGCAATGGCCTTGCCAGCCTTGATATCCTCCCTCTGCACAATGCTCATTCGGCAGTCACGTTTCCAGTGACCCCTCTTGCCGCAGTTAAGGCAGATGTCCGAGATT
This sequence comes from Zanthoxylum bungeanum, assembly GCA_019454045.1. Classification (NCBI taxonomy): domain Eukaryota; kingdom Viridiplantae; phylum Streptophyta; class Magnoliopsida; order Sapindales; family Rutaceae; genus Zanthoxylum; species Zanthoxylum bungeanum. Next base: position 133,538 of record SKCR01030841.1, read on the forward strand.
TGTCCTTTGGCTTCCTAGAAGCCACTGTCAACTTGCCTTTACCCTTCTTCTTGAACTTCTTCTTCCTTGCACCTCCAATTGCCTTGGGGCCACCCTTTGGCGCATGAGAGGTCAATGCAAAATGCGCCTCGCGCTTGCTCCCCTTTAGGAGTTCCTTTCGGACTCCTTCAGCACAGACAACAACTCTCCAAGAGTGTCGTCAGTATCCATCAACTTATAGTTGATATGATTTGTTTCCAAGTATCAGGAAGTGACTGCAAGATCATATCTATAGTCAGCTCAGCCTCCAAGACTATTCCCATATTGGCCAACTCATCAATGTCGGCGATCATTTGAGTCCCGTGGACTTCAACTGATGCGCCGTCTGTCATCCGGGAGCGGAAGAGTTTCCTTACTAGCTCGTACCTCTTCATCCGCTTATTGGTGCGGTGAAGATCACGCAATCTTGCCATCATGTTATAGGGATCCAAGTCCCTATTCTGGCGTCTGAAATGCTGAGTCATTGCAGCTAGCATAACTGACTGAGCTTGGTCACAATCATCACTATGAGTTTTCCATAACTCTAGCTCCAGTGGCTCAGTGGGTTTAGGCGGGAGAGGTCTCTGAATAGTATACAGTATCCTCTCAGCCCCAAGCACTATCTTGAGGTTCATTTCCCAGTCGGCAAAGTTTGTCCCTTTGAAGACATTATCGCCCATGATTATGTCGCGGATATTACCTTTGCCAATCATCTTGACAACTATAGTCCAACTATAAAGTCAACGATGTTATGGGTACAGTCAAACTGTTACATATAAAAATAACAATATATTAGTCCAACTAATTATTTAAAATATTGACGAAATAATTTTGAAAGACGCGTAAGGCTAAATATCTGAATGAAATTGCAAATTCAATAATAGCCTCCCACTATTTTCTTCAAGTTTCTAACCCTCTGTAGACAACTCGGGAAATAGAATTTCCTAGTGGGCTAGGATCCCGTTAAATAACACACAACCTTGACTTTGGCCAACAAGTTGTATGATATTTAACTAGGTAGATCTCGAAGATCAATTGGATCCCATCCAATTCCTAGATCCGGTAGGTGGACATCCAAGTCCGAAACATATATATCTAATACATATGTCAATGTATCTAATACATTTTCCTAACCATTTCCTCTGAATCAACTAAGCCTTGGCTTTGGCACAACAAACCTAATGATTCCAGTTAAGCGGGACCCATTGACAAGGAAAATTTCGTAATCAATGTCGATGGACAAGAAGTGATCTTGACTTTGGCCAACAAATCACAACTTGGACAGGACACCGATGTGGAACAAAACTCTCATGATTCAAACACATCCTCAATTGACAAAGGTCTTGACTTTGGCCAACAAACCAATGCCAATTTCGGATCTTGAGAAAGAATCATTCAACGGAAGGAAAATCGCTTAATATTGTTTGAGGGATTTTTGCGTAATTGGCAACCAATTAATTTATCTTTGTTAGGTCTCATCATCATACACCCTTAAGCATGCTTCTAAAACATCATAAAGCGCGTAAAGTAAAGTAATAGTGATATGCGGATGGATATATAAACAACTTGTTCCTAGAACAAATCACTCCCTTTCCTCTCCCCGTTAGCACTATTCTACTTCTACCCAATTACATAATACAATAAGAGAAACCTCATTTACATTGAGGGGAATTAGGTGAGAAGAGAATACAAAGAGATAAAGAGATAAGGCTGGACACGCAGGTCCAATTTATAAATTCCAAATTTACAATAATTTCTAAAATTACCCTTTCCCTTCTAATATCCATCCGATATACACTATTCATTCATCACATACATATATATTCAAACAAGACATGCTTTTACAACCAATCTAATCCAATTAATTAGTCTTTGTTAAAGTGATCATCCAATGTTCAAACAACGGTTTGATTTTGTGCGAGTCCAACTCGATTAGAATAAGTACATAAGGTACGAATTCGCGAATTATATCGAACTACTAATTAAATCTAATTTAATTCGTATTCAATACTAATTCAATTATTTAATTCCAAATTAAATGTTTACACTTTTAATGTGCTTTAAAGACTTAGATTCTAAATCCAATTCTATTGGGTCTCAAAGCCCAACTAACATCCAATGTTTAATTTAATTCAAGTCAATGGGCTTTCAATTGATTTATTAAGGCTTGGGCTTTGGTCAATGTGGGTCATACCCAATTACCAAGCCCAAATAAGGAATCACCCTTAAGTGCCATAAAACCAATTTCAAGCCCATAAGGCCCAATTAAATTATTAAAGCCCATTATATTATATTTGGACTTAATGGAGTGATTTAGGCCCAAATTGGATCCAATCCATTTGGCCCAAATCTACTTGGTCCAACCAAGCCCATTATGCCCAAATACAATATTAAAAGCCCAATTCACCAATTAAGCCCATTAATTAAATTTTAATATTCCAAACATTAAAGTCCAATTAATTAAAGTGTAATACCAAGATTAATATATTAAACCAAATATTTCAAAAAATACCCATTTAATTTATTAATCATGTATTGTTCAAAATAAATGTCCAACATTAATTTTAACAAAAAATCAACTCCTTTACATGTCTTATGTATTCGGCCAAGGTGAGTTTTTTGTGTCGATTTGCTTTCAATCCGATTGAATTACTAATCTACGTTCCGTACACGTTCTAAGTCATCCAATGATCTTAAACACAAAAAATCCAATCCACTCCAAGTAGCAACACATTCGGCCAAGGCATGAGTTTAGGGGAAAAATCATCCAATGCATTTTTCATAAAATTGATTCCATATAACATCATGTTATATACATGCAAGCATACTTATTAATCAAATTTCACAAGAACATGCTTATATCAATTTCTTCATGCCATTCGGCCAAGGTGAAGATTTTTGGGAAAAATCATCCAATGCATTTTTCATAAAATTGATTCCATGTAATATCATTCTATATACATGCAAGCATACTTATTCATCAAATTTCACAAGAACATGCTTTTATCAATTTACCACACCCATTCGGCCAAGGTCAAAATTTTGGGGGAAAAATCATCCAATGCATTTTTCATAAAATTGATTCCATGTAATATCATTCTATATACATGCAAGCATACTCATTCATCAAATTTCACAAGAACATGCTTCAACCAATTTTGTCAAATTTTAACCTAAAGTATTTCATGCTTAACCATGGCTCCATGATACCATTGTTGGTTTCTATAATATGTCCCAAGGAAAGATTAAGCATACATGAAATACAACAAAGAATATATATAAAGACGAAGTATGGCGGAATCATACTTACAATGCTTTGTTGATGAAGAAAAACAAACCAAATGGAAGCTCCAAGGTGGATGACTTTCGGCCAAGGAAGACAAGAAGAAGGAAGCTCCAAGCTTTGTGTATTCCTTGCTCTATGATGGTTTCCCTATCACCTCTTTTGATCCCTTGAAGGTGCTAGCCTTGATGTTCCAAACAATAACTTTTCTTCAAGCTTTTGGCAACCAAAATGAAGAAGATGAAGACCAAAACTGCATGCAGTTTTCGGCCAAGTGAGAGAGAAGAGAGGTTTTTTTTTCTTTTGTTCTTATTGATTTTTGATACCAAAAATCAATTTATATTTATGCCATAATATTTATTAAATAATAATAAATCTATGACACAAGCCATGCAAAGGCTTAGAGTGTCAAACACTCAAATTCCATGCATAACATTTGAGTGAATTACACACTATCACCATGCAATGCATCATCAATATAATAATACATATAATGACATGTGTCATGTGGGCCCCACACGTTTCCAAATGAAAGTGGGCCCACGTGCACTCACGCGTTCGGGTTCGATATTTCCGAAATACCGAACTTGCGTCGCGACGTTAATTAAATCGAATTTAAATAAATAATCGCTCCTAGCGAAATTATTATTTACGTCGCTTACGAATTAATTCTAAATTAACTCGTATGCCCGAATTAAAATCTAATTTTAATTTCGCGTCGAAATCGAATTTCAATTATTATATCGAATATAATAATTTTACTGATTAATTCCAAATTAATCGTTCTCTCTCTCTAAATAAGGCACTTTATCCGAGATAAAGTTTCTCCGCAATTAATCCAAGATTAATTAAGTTCGAATCAAATATCATAGGTGAATCTTCAGGAAGCGACCCAAGAGATCTCCGGATATGTTGGCAGTGAATACGGTCGTCGGATAATCCGAACACGCACGTACCTCGTACTACGTTCTTACCGATTCACAAGACAAGGTTGGCTTCTAGCAAAGCGCCATGCCTACCCAATTCTCCAGAAATATTCTTATAGGAATATAAGATCTATATCAAGCGTAGTATACCGTAGTATTGCGTACATCGATCCAGTATCGGATGATCACATGCTAGGCCTGGGGCTGGAGATGTGTCTGCCCCGTACGAAACATATATCGGACATCAAGCAACTAGTCTCTTTAAATCGGACAATCCTGACCTTGTCATATTGTCCCGACGGTTGCAACCTTTTATAGAGTACTAGTTCTGTGTCCTGCGTGATCATCACCTCCATATGTCTGAAGCGATACTTCCATCTTGACATCACATCCAGTACACTACGATTCTCGATAAACCCAGAAGAGGTGTACACAGAACCGGTTAAGGTCCCCAACCACCAAAACCAAAGTTTACCGATTGTCGCAAGTACTAGCGATGTAAGTCTCAGGTTAAGACCATATACACCTACCCTGATGCGGCCTCCCATAGACACGCAGACATACTACCAATGGGATTCCGCGGGGTCTATCCAGAGCGAAGCTGTTTTCCGTACCATCGGTAAAACACAACCTCCTATCGCACTTGCATAAGTATCCAATACTTAAATATATGAGAACTATGCCGTTGTGCCCTCACAACGTGCACAAGCGCAATACTAGTCTATTCCGCATTATCGATGTCCAGTCTCGATAATACTACGACTAGGGATATTTAATGATTAAACCTTTGGGGACTGATACTGTCTCATATCATTCTCAGTCCAGGTACTAATCATATGGACTTTCGCCATTTATAACTCAAAGTAAATAATATTACAAAACGGCAAAAGGCAATTTCATTATCACATAGTTAATTTTGTACAATAATACAATATCATTTAAACAGTGACGCTATGGGACATAATGTCTAACAGAACAACTCACGTGCCACTTCGGGAAATACTCATATAGCGTGATTAACCCTTTTTTTTATTTCATAGTTATTATTGACGTTTTCATTCTTTTGATTGTTATTATAATTTTTCGTTATCACATCTCGTATTTCTTAATTTAATGTGCTTTTAGAACTACGTTATTGTGATTATTAATATTTATGGGTGTGCAAATTTGTGTTTATTTGAATTACTTTGTATGAAATGCATAAGACTTGGTTATACCATTGTGTGAACCCGTCCATTATACTGGCATAAGTAAGGGACCATTCCGAACCCAACGGTTTGAGGTATTCCCTTGCGAGGGGTGACTGCGGCCTTAAATCTTTCCCAGTTCACACTGGGGTGGCGACGTCTCCTTTATTTTCCGATTTAGTCCCCCGCAGGCTAATCCATACTCTCTACTGGCTGCGAGCCCAACAATGTCGTGGTCGCTGAACATCATAGGCATATCGGTAAACCCTGCTTCGCTCCTACAGATGGTGACTCCACTGGGATAGAGAATCGGCCCCGAAATAATGCCTTGTAGTGTCCGTGACTTTGGCTTTTGTTAACCAAGTCTCATATATTTGCATACCCTTCTTACCCCCGATGGCGTCATGTATCGTGAAGTCACTTTCACTCAAGGCGGTGGATCGTTATGTGATGATAACAATCACTTGTTGGCACGTACCCTAGGGTATAAAAAAAGTCGTGCACACTTGGTCGCTCGAACCCTTGAGTGGGGAGACCTAGATGTGTCCAACCCTTCGCCGATGAGAGCCTTATCCATACCCTTGTAAGCCCATATATCAACCATATTTAAATGTCCTATAGAAGCTACCCCTCATGATTGTGTTTGGGCCCACTATCGTTTGGATCCATTTAGGCCTCTCCTCATAGGATACGAACTTGTTGGGCCACTTAAACTGGGATGAGTTTGTATCTTATGATGATTGGGCCAACAGTTTTCAAAATGATGATGGACCACCTTGTGTTTGGGCCCCCTATCATTTGAAGTTATTTAGCCACCTTATCGAAAAAGTGTAAACATGTTGGGCCTTTTCAACTGGGACAAGTTTACACCTCGTGATAATCTGATTGAACGTTTTAAAATGATAATGGGCAAACTTGTATGAAAACCTTGATGGGCTTAGAAGGTCCAAACATGATCCGAATATGCCAGATACATGAGTCTGATATCCGCACTGGCTTTCATCCAGGAAGGGTACACCTTGTTATGGTATATTTGTATACTTTTGGAAATCTCCAAGTCCATCTCCGCCACAACCATGATTACCAAGGGCCCAATTCGTCGTTTCTATACAATGGCACGATCCCCATAATAGGCTTAGTCAATATTGTAAATGGGCGGTCTGTGTCTTTTACTGATGAAGAGGGACTGAGGTAGCCAAGGTTCACCCCTGTACGGTAGGAGAGAACGATTTTGTGTATCCCGCATTGGTACATAAAATGAGCCATACCTATGGTAGAAATGGACTTATGACGAGTGCGTGAGGAATAAGGTCGGAAGGGTATATGATGTTTAGATAACAACATGCATCTCATACATACATGCATCATGCTAGCCCTTTGTCTTAAAATCCGTCATAGATATCTTTTGTGTTAGAGAAGAAGGAAGACTTATCAAGAAAAGGTTAACAAGCATGGATGAGTCAGGGAGTGAAGGTTTCCGCATGGATCAATTGGAGACCAACATCACCAAAATTATCGAGCAGCTACAAGCTTTGACCAACAATGTGGCCAATCTGACAGTACCCCGCATAGTGGAAACAAAAAACAACGAGAATGGAAGGCGTGAGGAGCCCCCGAATTGGGTGAGCGAAGAAATCCATGTTTTTGATGATGACATGGCTGAGTATGCCGCGGGAAGGATAACCGAGCCTCAGGCAGAGTTACATAAACTCAGAGAACAAGTAGAGTCAGTTACCCGTAAGATGAAGGGAAAATATGAAGATCTAGTAGACTATGATGCGATGACTTTCGAAGAACAACTGCCTCCCTAGTTTAAGATGTCTGACATAACCAAGTTCAACTGAAACAGAGATCCAATGGTCCATCTCCGATAATATGTTTCAGTGATGAGTTCAGTGGGTTTGTCGAAACGTCAGGTGCAGAAGATGTTCGGGATATCACTAGAAGGGGCGCTAGTAGTACGGTATCATGGCCTAAAGAAAAAGGTAAGGGATGACTGGAGGGCATTAGCGAAGGCCTTTCGGAAACCAATATGTCATGGACATGGAGATAGACTTGTCGCTCCATGACCTAGAAAACAACAAACATAAGCCGCAAGAGACCATCAAAGATTATGTGGATCGCTAGAGAAGCCAGCTCTTAAAGATGTAGACACGGCCCTTGGAGAAGGACCAGATTAAGATGATCATTAAGGGCACCAAGCCCTCCATTTATAAAAAACTGAGGATGACCTCCATGATTAGTGACTTTCGACATTTAAGAGAAACTATCATGGATATCGAGGAAAAGGAAGCCGAGAACATAAAGTTTTATGGCAAAAATATAAAGAACATTGGGGGTCTTCCAGGGCCAAGCCCGCTCCTGCTGAGGTCGCCGCCATCAGAAACAGATGATTCTCTAATTTTGGTAGACCTTTGTCAAAGGTGTTTGAAAAGCTAAAGAGGCAAGGACTCCTAAAACCCTTAGAACCCAAACCACTTCCAAACCTTGTGCACACCACTTCGACCTAAACCTATATTGTCACATCCATCAGCAAAAAGGCCACGAAACTAACAACTACACCCGCCTTAGGCATGCGATCCAATACCACATTGACACCCATAAAATATCTGACCCAGAAAAAGAACAACCCAACACACACAGAATCCCACTAGCCAACTACCACTTCATTCCACCACCCACCTATATGATCAACTTCGGCCTGCCCGAAATATTTGTCCTCCAAACTCTCAATCACCAAGCTTCTTGCATGGGGATATGGGAAAGCAGCAGTGAAGATGAAAAAGAGCAGTGGAGAGATTTCTAGGAAAACTTCTCGAGCGTGACGGATAGGAGGTAAAGGGGATGACTCGCAGTGGACATTTTTACAGTGATGTAATGAATAAAGCAAAGAAGTGCTAAAAGAATGGCAAGAGGTGGCGGAGAATACGAATAAAACCGAGGTGGAAACTGTGTTGAGTCAATTGATGAAGACATGGCACAAGTGAGCAAATGGGAGTTCTTATGCGCCTCTCAATAGCATATACGTGCCATGGTAGAAGCTCTAAGCAAGATAATGGTAACTGAAGATGCAAACCCCACAATGTTCATAGGGTCGGTACAGAAAGAGGCTAGGCAGATGATAACATTCTCTAAGATAGCTTCCGATAGAGGGGGAATCACTACAAGTCGCTATTCATAAAAGCAGAAGTAAGAGGCAATAAGACATCTTGTGTGATGGTGGATGATGGCTCATCTATCAATGTGTGCCCTTTGAAGATTCTATCAAGGTTGGGTATGCGGACAACAGACTTAAGCCCCTCCAGCATGACTATCAAAGCATATGACGATAGCAAATAGGGAGTCGAAGGTACTTTCGTCACAATAGTCAAAGTGGACCCGATAGAAAATGAGGTGGAGTTCACAGTGCTTGATATCCCAGCTACATTTGCTCTATTGTTGGGGAGGCCATGGTTTCATAGACTTGGGGGTGTGCCATCTACTTTGCAATATGTTATTAAGTTCCCATATGGAGAGGAAGTCGTCACCATCAGGGCTATATAGACAATTTGTGGCTTGCCTTGACATACACCTTCACAAGGTTCCAAGTGGCGGCAAACTTTGAAGAATGGGTGGACCCTACAGTGTTGGAAATTCTAATCCATGTCCCAAGATCAAAAGAGCAAACAAAACATATAAATGAATGAACAATATTGAAGTATGGCGGAATCATACTCACAAAGATCGGAATGCAGATGCGTTGAAGAAACAAAAATTTTCTCCTTTGTGCAGTGAGGTTTCGGCCAAACAGAAAAGAGAAGCTCCAAGCAATTTTTGATCCTTCCAAGCTCTAAGATTAGTTTCCCATAACACATTTGTATGATACCTTGATGGTGCTAGCCTTGTTGTGATTTATGTTCCAAACAAACAAAATTCTTCAAGTTGTTGCAACAAAAACAGAAAAGTGGAGAGCCCAAAACTGCATGCAGTTTCGGCAATGTGAGAGAGAGGAGTGTTATGATTTTTGTTACAAAAATCAATTTATATTTATGCCATAATATTTATTAAATTAATAATAAACTTATGACACAAATCATGCAATGGCTTAGAGTGTCAAACACTCAAACTCCATGCAAAACCATTGAGTGTATTGTACACTATCACCATGCAATGTATTAACAATTAAATAACGCATAAAATGACATGTGTCATGTGGGCCCCACACAACCCAAATGAAAGTGGGCCCACGCGTACTCACGCGTTCGGGTTCGATATTTCCGAAATACCGAACTTTCGTCGCGACGTT